>KE373032.1:120490-136790 GCA_000418225.1 Zizania latifolia | reverse complement strand
CCCAGTCGTCTAGCCACGTCGTCGGCCTCGCCGCCGACCCCATCGCCTCACGTGCTCCGTCGGACGGCCGCCCCTCGCCACCCCGCCTCACCGTTGGATCCCTGCTCTTCCACGTAACGTAGATCCGAAGGGGGTCCTCACGGAGAGCAAGATGAGAACCGTTCCCACGGAATTTTTTTCGTATTTAGGGCTTGTTTATTAAGGATCTAGTTTTTCGGAGAAATATTTTGGATCTAAATTCTGTTCAAAAATATTTCTCGAGTTTAAATCAAAATCACTTGTGAAATCATTTGGCTATCAATGGTTTTAGCTCCAGATTTTTTTAAAATAAACTAGAATCGGATGAAACACTCTTTTAGGTGATTCTTCCTTACAGTGTAAAAGGAGAAACGTTTCTGATTCAAAACACTTCACAAAACACGGTTTGGATGAGATTATAGCCAGAAACCAAAATGTTTCTTGCATCCAAACGAGGTCTTAGATTGTAATAATCTAAAAAAGCTAATGTTTCTCGGCTTATGTTTCTAGTTCACTTCTAGATTATGTAGTTACTGAGTTTCATAATCTAGATCTAGATCTAGATTATTAAACTGTTTGAGAGAGCTTCAGATTCTATGAGTAACTCCGACGGACAGAAGCTTTTCAAACATACCAATAAGCTGGTGGTAAAAATAACTTTTTCACAGAGCAACAAATTGGTTTAAAATCTGGTGATGGATTCATATATGTTTAAGCCAGCTTGTTGGAGCCTGTTTACTTGGGTATTTTGCATGCACAGATGCTAGCTTGCTGCGGACAAAAATGAAGAATACTGCGGTGTTTATAGAAGCGGTCTCTGCTTTGTTGGAATTAGTCCCTGATGACTTGGTGCATCCACTGGTAATTACTAATTAGTACTTACTCCTCCTATTCCTTATATTTTGTTGATGATTTCTTAATTTTTCTTCGTTTTAAGAACAACTAATAAGTTTTTTCTTCTATATTTGCCCGTTTCAAATAAAGAGCTCATCATATATAATGCAAAATAAATGAGAGGTGAAACAAACAATCATTCAAGTTGTTTTCTTAATTCTTAATTATTGTGTATGTGTCTAAGACGACTTACATTTAGGCTCCGTTTGGTATAATTCCATATCAAAAATTTTTAGAGCTATCCAAATCTAACATTAAGCTATCCAAATCTAACATTAAGAAATCTTAGATCTAAAGCTGTGAATAAATTGATGGTATTTAGTTGAGCAATTTAGTTTTTATTTTAAACTAAAAATAAAAGTTTAAACTATTATGTTATACCATATAAACCTTAGATCTAGCATGAATCTTAGAATTGAAGCTGTATTAAATAGACCCTTATAATCAAAAACAAACCTAACTTGTATATATGTGGCGGAGCAGATGTCGCTGAGTCGAATTCATCCCTTTTTTGTTGCTTTCTGAAATCTGAATTCCAAAAACTACAAAATCTCTTATTCGTCCCTCCGAAACAAAAGGAATTCGAGTATTTCTGTTTGAGTCTCTGAAATCTGAATCGGTGCGTACGTGTTGACCCTGCAGCTAACAACATATCATGGTGTTGTAGTTGGTCAACCCAGCTAGCTAAGTGTGGACAGTCGTAGTCGATGGATGCATGAGCTGGAACGCGTGTCCACCGCCCGTTTGATATGAGACGGTGGTGTGTGGTTGATGATAGGTGGTCCGATTCTTTGACCAAATTGTTTTGTAGTTTAGGTTTCAAACAGACAAATTTAATGGTGAATTATTGAAAAATAGATTTAAAATAGTTTTGGATCACTTTTATACATAAGGTTGTCGACGGTCTATGTGTATAAATATGATAGAGGATACATGTAAAATTATTACTAAATAAAAATATAGCAATGTATGAAGATTCATATCACCTTTAGATGTTGCTCTCGTTATATTTTAGAATATTTTAGAACGAAGAAGTAATAGATTTTTACTGCTCCTTCACGGAATTCTTAGAAAGAGTTTAAAATACGCGCCGTATCGTAATACGAGCCAACAATACGTTTTTAGCTGAAAAGGACGGGGGCATGTGCTGCGGGCTGCAGCCAACAAGCAAGAGGGAGAGAGATAGAGAGAACCAAAACGACGCGATGTTCATCGTCTTGCATTGCAATTTGCACATGCCCATCCATGCCGCTGCTCCATTTGCTGCCAGACCAAAACATTGCATTCTCCGTGCCCATCAATGGAAACCCTAGAGACGTACTCCAATCATCGATGGCGTTGCTTGCCCAAAGCTAGTCGTCGTCTACCCTGTACAATCTTCAGTACAAACATAGCATGTGCTGCTGACGAGCTGACCATTAAGACGAACTGGATAGTGTGCAGCTGAGTGCCTCTGCGTCACATTGCTAGCTTCTAGCTTCTCCTCTCCCGTACATCTTTTAGATGATAAAAAAGTAGCGGTCTCTACATCTAAACGAAATATACACAACTATAAAAATAGTGGTCTCTACACCTAAACGGATATTTATATATAAAGTATTTCAAAAGTAGATAGACTCACATCTTATATCGAGATTACAAACAACTCCCAAAGAGGCAGCAATGTAATCCACTCCCTCTCATTGATTCCATCTTCACCATAACTCCAAAAGATGCCGCAATGTAATCCAAGCTCCATGGCTTCTCCATTTATCCACTAGTTTATACACGTGTTAAGTTTGATTGTAACTATTAATTCTTTGCGTCTAGACGACGTGAATTGAGTTAGGATTTTCGAGATTTGTGGGCTTTCAAATATTGAGGTAATTTGGCCAATAAAAATTTTCCAAGTGGCCCTCACCCTAGAAATGGGCCAAGATCTCCTCAAAACTCTACCAAACAAACCCTAAAAAAAAACTTATAAAACAAACTCTTCTTTCCTTCTTTTTGAAGAAAAATATACCTGAACTTATATTTTTGCTGGACTCTCACTTGCATCTTAACCACAAGAACAAGAGTCAGCAATGCAATGCAAGCTGCATTTCCATTCCGTTATTCAGATGCCTGTTTTCTTATTCATGAATTGCTATTGCATCAATCAAAAACCTAAATTTGTTTTTTTGGTGCTCAAATCTCACGATTTAATTAATTTCCTCAGTTATTCACTCACTCTACTTCGGTTCAAAACTTTTTTTTATTTTTATTTTTCAGAAGAAAAAAAAACGCCGTCGCCGCACGGCGAGAAGAAGAGAAGCTGTGCTCTCTCGCCGCCGTCTCGCTCCCGTCTCCTCCCCCCATTCCTAGCCCCAGCCCGCCGCATGCCCACACCGACCACCACCACCACGCGCGCCTCAGGGCGGCGGCCGCGCGCCCCGTCCGCCTCACATTCGAGGTCTCCTCAAGCTCTGCGCCGCCCGCGGGGACCTCGCCACCGGTCGCGCCGTCCACGCCCAGCTCGCCGCGCGGGGCTCTCCTCCGAGGCCCTCGCCGCCACCGCGCCCGCCAGCATGTGCGCCAAGTGCCGTCGCCCCGCCGACACCCGCAGGGTGTTCGGCCGAATGCCTGTCAGGGACCGCGTCGCCTGGACTGGAACGCGCTAGTGGCCGGGTACGCGCGGAACGGCGTCGCGCAGATGGCGATGTAGATGGTCGTCAGGATGCAGGAGGAAGGGGAGCGGCCCGACTCGGTCACGCTCGCTTCCGTGCTCCCGGCCTGTGCGAACGCCAGGGCGCTCGCTGCCTGCCGAGAGGTCCACGCGTTTGCGCTCCGTGCTGGACTCGACGATCTTGTCAATGTGTCCACGGCCATCCTTGACGCGTACTGCAAGTGCGGGGACGTCGGGGAGCAAGGGCAGTCTTCGATCATCTCAGGTGTTCAATGAGTTGGACAGCAGGACACGGCTATCCTGGAATGCCATGATCCTTGGATGCACGCAGAAACGGATGTTCCAATGATGCATCGAGGCTTTTCACTAGGATGCAGTTGGAGAATGTGAAACCTGATCCATTCACTCTCGTCCGTGTTATTCCAGCTCTCGCGGATATTTCAGATCCTCTGCAGACAAGATGGGTCTATGGTTATTCTGTCAGGCTACACTTAGATCAGGATGTATATGTTCTGATGGCCCTTATTGACATGTATGCAAAATGTGGCCGTGTTACTATAGCTACAAGTCTTTTCAATTCAGCAAGGGAGATGCATGTTATCCCATGGAACGTGATGATCCATGGTTGCAGCTCACATGGTCTTGGCAAGGTCACAGCTGAGCTATTTGAAGAGATGAAGAACATTGGCATAGTGCCCAATGAGACGACATTCCTCTCCGCCTGCAGTCATGCTGGTTTGGTAAATATTTTACTAGCATGAAGGAGGACTATGGGCTTGAACCTAGGATGGAGCACTACGGTACCATGGTGGTTCTTCTTGGTCGAGCTGGGAGGCTAGATGAAGCATGGTCGTTCATACAAAAGATGCCTATGGACATGGGCATTAGTGTTTACGGTGCAATGTTAGGCGCTTGCAAGTTGCATAATAATGTTGAGTTGGCTGAAGAATCAGCTCAGAGGATCTTTGAGCTCGGGCCAGAAGTCGGGGTGTATGACGTACTATTGGCAAACATTTATGCAAATGCTTCCATGTGGAAGGATGTCGCAAGGGCGAGAGCTTCTATGGAGAAGAAAGGCCTCCAAAAGACTCCTGGATGGAGTATCATTCAACTGAAGAATGAGGTCCATACCTTCTACTCTGGAAGCACGAATCACCAGCAAGCAAAGGAGATATATTCAAGGTTGGCTAAGCTGATAGAAGAGATCAAAGCTGTGGGCTATGTGCCAGACACTGATTTAATACATGATGTGGAAGATGATGTCAAGGCACAGTTACTCAACACCCACAGCGAGAAGCTTGCCATTGCATTTTGGCTCATTCGCACAGCCCCTGGCACAACAATTCAGATAAAGAAGAACCTCAGCCATAATGCAACCAAGTTAATATCTTTAGTGACAGGACGTGAAATAATTATGAGAGATATTCAGCGATTCCACCATTTTAAGGATGGCAAATGCTCACGTGGAGACTACTGGTAACGAAATGTCGAGGAAGTTTGAATATGCATTGGCAGACGAGAGAGCTTCACAAAGATGCTATGCACATTAAAATATCAGATCGGTCAATTAGGTGAAATTAACTAATTGGCATAAATCTTAAGGTAATCTCTTTGTTTTATATGTAGCACATGTCATGTGACCATTAGCATTCTACAGATATGGTTTTTCTATTATTGATTGCCCATACATTCAGAATTTACAATGGATTCTGAATGAGTTTGTACCATGTTTTATTATAGGTCATGCAGCTGCCTCTTATAGCGACAGTGAGACTCTACATGGCTAAGCCTGTGAAGTATCCACCAACTGTTATGGGCACTTCACCACTTCAGGGAACATACTTGGAAATTCCAGTCGTACATTGTAAAACTGAAATGCTTCCACTTTCATTAAGACACTAGTGCATAGGGAACTTTTTGGTAATAGCAAACATGACTTTTTTCATGTCTTGTCTGTGGTTGAGATTAGATGTATATGTTGGGTCAACTGCTAATAACTGAGGTTTTCTTTTTTTTCCGGGTTGTATGTGAGGATCATGTACTAATACTGTGACAATGAAATTTGATAATTCTTTTATGAAAACTAAAAAAGATGCAGCAAATCTCTGGTATTCCATTTGAAAAAAGAATGACACATGCGTGCTTACAAGTTCCAATTATTACAAATAGAACACTCATATCCTTTGTTGGAGAGAATGTGCACTTGAAGCTCAGGAAAGCATTTCATTCTGAAAGCAGTTCCAATTACTGCTGTAAAAATAAATTCCAGGGCATTAGTGGAATGAGCATGGTATGATGTTTTTCCTTCAGTTATTAGTGCTTTGTGCTAACGTTGTTGACTTCTGTTTTCCCACTGTAGCAATGAACTCCACTGCCACTTTGAGTGCATTAATAGATGCCAGGTTCATCAGGCTTGTTGATGACCATGTTGGCTCCCCTCCAGCCAAGTCAGAAACTCCCCGGAATACAATCACAGGTACACCAGGAGATGTTGTTGTCTATTGAAATTAGAAGATGTTCTTTTAAGTTTTAATTATATATGACTATATTAAGATTCATGATAGTATTAAAAATGATAGAGCACACATATTGGCAGATATAAAACTCACCATCACCACTGCTGCACTCTCCTCATCTACTGTTGATACACCAAATTCTCTGAAAAGGAACTTCCTATATTCTGCATTATCTAGAAACATGTCGGCTGATGATCCTTTTAGTCCACAGACTACTTTTGGAGTTGTTGGCAAGCAGAAAGTGTCATTACACCTTTCAAGTTTAACCTTCAGAAATTTCACAATTACTACAACTTTTTGGATATAAATGATCAAGCATAAACACCAAACTGGCATTCTTATGCCATCTCTCACCTTAAGCTCTTCTGCAATTTTGAACCATGCTGAATCTACTGGTAACCAGAAAACTTCTTTCATAGGCTTACCCACTGAGTATAGCTCCTCATTTCTGAATTTCAGAGCTCCTAGAAGATTCTCTCCTCCATTTGGGACGTTATATTCTCCAAATCTAAGTTCTGTAGCTGACTCTTTTGATGATCTGAACTTCTAAAATAATCGAAAAACAAGAGGTCATGTAAAGAGTGAGTTTGAAATGCGAGATGGTTGATACTAAAATATCCTGCACTTGTGTTTTGGACGTACTAGACTACAAGTGTGATTTGGATCTTTAGTATTCCTTAGAATTTATAATTAACATGCTTATAGAAGCATTTCCAGCTTAATTTTCTCCACTCAGAACTAAATTTATTGATGGACTAGCTGAATGCTCATGCACTTGCTACTGATGCAAATGAATTACACATGTCCTAATATTGTTTAGTGAAGACAGTTTTTTCTTTGAAAACATCCAATCACATTTTTATTATAATGAGCACTTGTAGTGTTTCACAACTCACTTGTATACTACATATTTGTGATAATTCGGTCATTTTTTACCTTCCATATTAAATTTGTATTTTAGAAGGCCAAATAAGATGGAAAATATGTGGAAAGACTGTTTTGTATTATTGAAGAACTTTAGGAAGCAATGTAGAAAAGATGCAATAGAGAGAAGATCCAATACAATGGTTTTCTTTTTAAGGAGTATAGATATGTTGACTCAATGGTTTTCTTTTTAAGGTGACATATTGACTCAGCATAACTATTTTTGTGTTCTTGCTAGAATACTGGATTTACTGACAACTAGATTTTACATTCCAGTCACTTTGAACCATTACTTCTTGAGGTTGGAAATAGGAGCAAATTACAGTGGGAGGTTACCTTCCATGTCCAAGCACCTGTGTAAGCAACGAATTTGGGGACACTGACATCACCAAATGACATTGAATCATTAGAACTTCCCGCTGTGCCATAATGAACAATTCCAGACACACTAAAGACATCAATGAGAGTCTGTACAGTGACAGCCGCATTCAACTGGAAGAACAAAGAAATGGTGATAATGCGTAAGCACAGCACAGTTTGTATTCAAATCCTACATTTAGATAGATCTCACAACAGTTTCTGTTGGCATTACTTGTGATGTATGAAAATGAGTTTCTCCATATATCATATAAGAGAGAGAGAATGTAAATGCAAATAAGTTGTGAATTTGATACCCTGCGCTGTCCTGTCAGTGCGTATATAACATTGACACCTCGAATACTCCCGATGTGGAACCTTCTTCCTGAAATTCGATGAGGTCAGCCTGTACCATTGGAAGGCCATTATAAGATGAAAAAGGATTAAGGACTACATGAGTCATTCTGTAATGGAATTGAATGGGAACTCAATATACCAGCAAAATATAAAACTTTAGTAAAGCTGTAAAATTTTTATTACAACGAAAATGTGGTCTGTTATTGTGCTTTTCCTTCCATGTTTTCTATTTTCATTGTTCATCTATTAACATGTGTTAAGGTTAAACTGAGGCTGTTACGAGTTCTAGTTCACGGCTTTATGCTTCCTGTGACCCCTTCTTTCAAGTTTTTATCCAACATGAGTGAATGGGATGGGCCAATCCATATTATGAAATTGCTATTTTAAATGTGAAAGCATCTCAAGTTGAATTTCAGGTCGTGACTGAGCACAAACCATGCAGATTTGCAGAGCAAGTAGGCTTCATCAAATATGACAGCTTCAGGTATCTCTAAAACTTGTACTCTATGTCCTTAAGTGTTGAAAGTTTAAACTACCACTGACTTCTATCGTTCTATTTTTGATATCTTGGTCCACTGAGCAGTTTTAGCAGTAGTTAGTAGTTACTAGCTGTTGGAAATATCAAAGGAAGGCAAATAGGAAAGTCAAAACTTATCCAACCAAGATTTACCGTAGAGGTCAACGAATGGGAGAACATGCCAAGGCCTGAAGTAGCCCGAGGACTGGAGAGCAGTGGCCTCATCGACATCTGACATGACGAGCCCGATGGAGGGGCCGCGCCGGTTTGCCTTCTCGACCTGCCAACGCACCCTGTCCATCGCAGGCTGCACCGGCAAAGCCATGGAGGAGGCTGCGAGCAGGAAGAGCAGGAGCAGTGGCAGAGCTTGCATCGTTGGGCACCTCGTCCGGCTAGCAGAGAGCTCCATGGCCACTGCTGGAAGTCTGGAACTCGATGACTGGATCGGTCCGTGCTCAGAGCCTTGGAGCATGCAGCTAAACAGGTAGCAAGATTCAAAGCCTAATGAAGGATTGCGAGCTGGTACGGTTGATGGAGAACGTGATCAGCGTGCTCCAAAATATTTTAATATTATGGAAAGAAGGATGCACTAATTATATGGTTAGGTACTTAGGTTGTCAGCTTCACCGAAATCAAAGCCGGCGAATGCAAAGATCCACCTCCATCCCAAAGAATTGACCTTGTGCAGTATCATCAGAACATGACCAAGGTAAGGATTTCTGGCACGCACAACTTCTCACTTTACTGACTTTGACTGCCGAGCAAGCTTGAAAGTTGAAAGGATTTTCTGTATTTACCTGCAGAGGTCAGGTCAGAAGGAAAAGGGCTGCCTGCAAAGCAATCCTTGGTACTATACCTGAGGGCACAGTGACCATGCAAGTATGCAGCCTGCAACTAACTGATGCTTAGTACTTACAGCAGCATCAGATGCACAGTGACCATGGATTGAACCAAATACACAGAGAGAGAGAGATGCTCAGATGCCAGTATGCCACATGCGGTGAGAAGAAAGAAAATCACGGAGGCTCTCTGATCTTTACATCAATCATGGGCCAATGGAGTGCCAAATCATCCCTGTCATAATCCTGCCTGCCTGCCTGGTTGTCTTGTTCATTTGCCCCCTTCTGCATCGGGCCCCACTTGGCAGTGACACAGCTGCACGTCTTCGTCTCTCTGGTCTGACGAGTCGCTTTCGTCCGCTTGCCCCTACTTGCTGGTCCATCAGTGACACGGTATTTTTCATTACTTACAATTTCAATTGCTTCAAAAAGGTTAAAATCAGAGCATTTTCTGGTGCAAGCTCACTAGCTCTCGTTTGAGTCTCTTATGCGCATGCAGAACAGCTTCGACCATGCATGCACACAAACTTGCCAGAAAAACAGGAAGAAAAGAGAGGAGCCAGAAAGGTTCTCTTCTTGGGATCAAACACCTATGAGTGATGACTGTCACTAATGCCATCATAAGGTAATCATTGTTTTACTGTTGCTACAGTCTTATCTCTCTTTGCCTGATGAATCTGTTTGCACACACTATTGCACTCTTACTCCTGGTTGGGTCAATATCAGACACATGGTAAAAAGGTGATTAGCAAGATCACCTTCGATCTCAACTTGCTTCCTGGTTGGTCTGCCCTGCATGCAGCCTGGCCCCAACTGCAATCACAGTCGTCTGCTATCTATAAAAGCTGAAAGATGGCAGTGCTCCTTGTGTGCCAATAACAATAAAAGCTCGATAAGATAAAAAGAAAGGAGCTCTACCATCGTTCACACTCTCATCTGGCTCTAGGATGTAGACACTTTTCACCTAGCCTCATGTTTAGTACTGCAAATCCCCATTCTCGTTGATCTAATAAATTTCACCCACACAATGTAGTATTGTAGTCTTTTGCTTGCCTTGTGGGCACTACAGGAAACAAATAGTTGACAAAAAAAACTAGTAGTGTATACATGTTAAGTGTGTACTGATAATCTCAGGAGTGATATGTTTCGTTTCATCAGTTTAGATACAGGAAGTTCCTTTAAAAATATATAGATATACTTAGGAAACTGGGCATATATACCCTTATACACAAATAAATAATAGAACTTTGAGCTCAAGCTATCTAAACATGACATGTTTTCAAGAAATGCCATCACACTACATTGTACTCGGTCCATGCATACGAAAAACAAGCTGCATTCACCATACATCTATGATCTATGATCTATGATCTATCCTTCGTGCATGCACAAATCTTCTCGCTTTGGGGTCTCTGAAAAGCTGACTCTAATTGGGAACTGCACGTGCGTGATGCAGCGTTTCCTTGATGGTTGGCAGTAAAAGATGAGCCCTTGCCTGTCATGGCTGCTGCATTCCATGCATGCATGAACATGCTTTAGACAACATATGACTTTTTCATAAAGCCAAATCATCTGCTACGTACTGCACTGCACCATCTCTCTCAGTCTCTTTCACACACACAAACATACAGGACTATATATATGTATGTACGTTTATGACAGTACTGGCATCTGCACACAGCATGCATCTCTCTCTATTTCTCCACAATATATGCCCTTTATCACAGACAAGCATGTGTAAGAAACTAACAGTACACAAATGGTTTCTCTTTTTCTTGATCTTTTTAGGGCCTTCACACTTCACACTCTTGGCCTCTTGCTAGCTAGCTAGCCATTTCTCAGAAATCAACCTGATTATGGATTCTCAGAATTGCAGTTCTTCTGATATATCATTGTGAAGCCTTCCCATTCCCAAGTGTGAACTCAAGGTTCGGCAGATGACCTAAGTCCACATTCTGCAACACCAAGCTAGGTAAGATCAACTGAGATTATATATATATATATAATATCTGTTATCGTATGTCTTTTTGTCATGCATGCAAGCATGCCCTCTCAATAGTATAGTATAATTCCATATATATTGAATAAATAGATGCATGTAAACTTGGATATATAAATATAATATACCAAGGATACATATTTCTTAGCTGTTTTATTACCTTGATATATCGCCTGCAAATTTCATTAGCTGGTTCACTGATTGGTAAGCCGAGATCAAGCCAGTCTACCTTGCTGCAAATAGTCCATCAGGCAGAAAGGAAAAGAGGCCAGATGGAAGAGATGTAATTAGAAGACGATATATTCATTCATATGAAGTCCAATAAACCAAAAGGGACACTTAATTAGATGCTTGCAAATGATGCTAGCTAAATTAGCTCGGTCTAACTTAACACAAGTAATAAGGAGTCATTTGCAAAGACTAATGTTAGAGAATTGGCTCTTCCATGCAAAGAAAACTTCAAACTTAATTAATTTCCTTTTCTTGACACCTCTAGGTTTGTAGTGAGCACTACACTAGTTTGATGCTCTCTCTTTCGTAAAAAGACTTCATTTCTATCGCTTCAACTTTATCTAAAAAAGACTTTCTTTCTACTTCTATCTTCTTACCTACAATTGGTTCTCAAATCAAGAAAAATTTATTCTTTTAATATCTTTAACTTACCATTTTAAAATAGTAATTTCTTATTAATAAGGTACACTTATTCGATCTCACAACTAATTTATCAACTTTATCTCAAAAATAAAGTCTTTGTGATACATACTGAAAGAATATATTAGAACTCAAAGAAATCATTGCACCATCATGAGTTTTCATGAACCTTCGACTTCGATGGATCCACCCCCCAGATCTGCATGCATGAACAGCTCTACTGCTAAATGGTCCTTGGTTTGACAGAGCTAAAGGCCCATGGAGTTGCACACACCTTTGCAGCAGGTTGCAGTGCGCAGATCTGATCTCTCTCTCTTTCTTTCTGTTCATTGTACTAGTGCTACTGATATTTCCAAACATTGTGATGCATGAAGCTTAATTTCATCAGTAGTTCAGTACTGGCACAACTGTCTATCGATCGAGCAGGGTATGCATGCATGCACTACCAATGATCGAGTAAGATTAACAAGTACCTTGACGAGTTATTGCTCCATAGACAATTGTAGTTGGTGTCGTTCTGATCAGATGCTACCATACTTTTATTTTGCCTGAGTGGTCTGTCGATCAAACTGTCGTCGGAGATATCTCCAGCCGACGCATTATATTCAAACCCATCATTATTTTGTCCTGAGATTTTGAAGTATAATTTGATGAAAGTACGTAATTATAGATGGTGAAAAACTAGCCTCTCGTACGACGTCAAGAAATAAATAAATAAATAAATATATTATAATACCTGATGAGACCGGCCTGTCGTTGTTTTTAATCGTGCGATACATCTGCATTATGGTCGAAATATGCATGCATGCACTTGATTAGTACATTGACCATACAAATTAAGAATGCATCATACCTTACACAACTATATATGTACGTGTCATTGCTAGCTGGAAACTCATGGAATCATTATATGTTAGGATTTTCTCTGTCCTTACTGCCATAAGATCAACTGGTTCCATGGCATGATCTGAGAAGCACTGCACAATTGCCTTTTTTCAGGGTTTGAACTTTGAAGCCATATGCTTTACTTTCCCTAGCTATGTGAACTTTGAACTTAACTGGATCGATGGGATAGATCTCATCTAAACTACTGGTATGTGTTTGTGTTGCTTCTTGCAAGTATATATGTTTTGCCCTTCTGAAGATCTAGCTGTTGTATCATGACTAGGAAATAGAGCCAGCAAGCTCTCATCAGATTAATTAACATATGCATGCATCTACTCCTAGATAATGATCACTAGAAACGCTTCCTAAATGCTAGCTAGCTGAAAAGAGAGACGATGATTGATGAGATATTAATCAATCAATTAATAAAATATTGTTGCTGTAATTAATTAAGACCTGCAGGTGAGACTTGACATGAGCCAGCGTGAGATCCTTGACATCCATCAGCTCCAGCACCGACTTGGGCGTCGCTCCTGACGATCGATCGATGCATGGTAATGCAAATACACGCATCAAAATTGTTGCCATAACATATATACATATGAATTAATTGTGCGATGGATCGATACGATCTCGATCGATCGGTTGATTAATTAGTTGTACGTACTCTCGTGGCCGCCGAGGAGCTCGACGGCGTGGACGAAACGCGCGTGCAGCGTCGTCGTCCACCGCATCCGCGGCGCCCGTACGGTCCGTCTTCCCGGCGGGAGCGGCCTCCCCAAGAACGTCGTAGACGACGACGTCGACGATGAGGACGGCGACGCCCTTGGAGTAGCACCCACATGGGAGAAGAGGCGCCGACGGCCGCCGCTGCTTCGTTCGGCCACCGCCGCATACGGGTGATGCAACTGTCGCTGCTGCTGCTGCTGCTGGTGATACACCGGGACTCCGTGTATCGGCTGCAGCTGCAGCCGGCGGCCGTGGTGATGATGCTGGAAATTCGCGAGGCCGCCGGCGCCGTTGTTGGCGCTGGTTCCACTGGCCCTAGTTGCGGACACCTCGGAGTTGCTCGGTGGTGGTGCCGCCGCCGCTGCTGATCTTGCCGATGTTGCGCCAGCTGCGTCTTTTTCCGGCAGCTTCGTCCACGGCCAGCTAGAGGCTGTCGGCGCAGGCGAGGATGAGCTGGGCGTGCTGATATGGAGGGATAGATCCAGCTGCCGAGGGAACAACTCCATCATGCAAAACTATATGTGGATCTCACTTGTATTGCTCACGAATCTCACTTCTGCAGCTCATGAATCTCACTCATATAGCTCATGATTTCTTGGGATGAAACAAACAAGCTTCATATATACATGGATCTTGCTTTGGCTGATGAGAGCTACTACTCCTACTAGGCCGGATCGAAGATGATTCGATCGATGCAGCTTATTAATCTCTTGTTGGATCTTGCTGCTTAATCAATCATGTGTTTGATTACAAGCAAGGGAATCAAGGGTTTGGTGATGAGGAGGGTAAAGTGTGAGAAGTGTATGTGCTTGGTGCTTTGTGTGGGAGAGCTGGGAATGGGAAATGTGCTTTGCTTGCTTCTCACTTTCTTGTTGTTCTATCTACCTAGCTATTTATGCCTCTGTCTTCTTTTCTGCTTGTCTGTCTATATGTCTTTTTGACAATCTTAAATATATATATGACAAATTTTATGGTATACCAAAAATATTATGAATCATTCATTTATTTTGATCTAATGATTAGGATTAAAGATAGTGATCTGTTACATTCTAGGAGGTAATAGATCACCCTTATTTTTTCTGCGCAGACTTTTCAATTTTCTGCACTAACTTTCTAATTTTCTGCATATACTTTTCAATTTCTTGCGTTGACTTTTTAATTATCTGTCAGTTACCAAGTATTTTTAATTTTAGTTTATTTTTAATCCTAACTAAAATCAATGATTTAGATTAATCTTAAGTAATACCTCTTAAGAGATAATGTGTGTACCGTAATAGAGCTCATATATATATATACACACGCACACATATTCTATGATAAATTTTACCATATACCAGAAATATTATGAATCGTTCATTTGTTTTGATTTAATGGCTAAGATCACTATTACCTCTTAGGTCATCCTTGATTTTTCTGCGCATAATTTTTAATTTTTTACGCTAACTTTTTGATTTTCCATGCAGATTTTCTAATTTTCTGCTCTGACTTTCTAATTATCTGTTGGTCACCAAGTATTTTTAATTTTAGTTTATTTTTAATCATAACTAAAATTAATGGTCTAGATTAATTTAAAGTATTGCTTCTTAGGAGGTAAACATTGTACCGTAACATAACATATATATATATATATTCCCATATAGTAGAATGTGCAAAATTGCAGAAGATAGCAACGCTAATGTTGTTGGCGGGCTGCATGCAAACCGCAGTGTAAACTTTGTATTTTTTTACTGATTGATGATGCATATATACTCCTACAACTTATTTTGCACAATTCCTCTAGCTCTTATTTGTCTGCTTTTGTAATTAGCTTTTCACATCTACCTTAGGTTGGCTGCCTTTGGTATTGTTGACACTCTAATACAATGCATGTGAATCGACAACATATAGTATATATGAAAACGATTTTGAAGATCACACTTTAAATTGCATAAGATTTTATATGTTTGATTGCAATGTGTTGGAGATAGATCACAAACCTAGCATCGGGCGAAGGACATCGATGATGACAAAGGTTACCAATGGTGGGAGAAGACTATCGGCGGTGACGAAGACCACAGAAGATAGTGAAGGCTAAGGTCATCAGCGATGACGAAGGCTATTGAGAGTGGCAAAGATCAATGAAGACACGATAGAATGTCATAAGTAGTTAGCTTTATTCTCGTGTATAGGCCTAGGGTTCCAATACACTATAAGATAACATATATACCCTTGTAAATTACAAGGATAATATTGTAACTATAGCCCATAGCTCTAGTCCTATAAATATACTGTAAAGGACAACGTAAGAGAGAAGATTTTTAAGAAAAAACAGATGATTATATCAGTCATTAAAATGAGTGATTTTATAGTCCTTGAAGAGGTACAGCAATTTTAGTTTTAGTATTAATTTTGGTATATGTCGGTGTTTCAGTTACTTAAAAATACTAAAATTAACATTAAAAATTATGATAGTACTTTCTTAAAGATTGTAAATTTTTCCCATTAAAATAGGTACTGTTGCGTAGCACAACCCAATGCAACCACCCTTTTGGTGGTCTCTCTACTCTCCCTGAAACCATCTGTTATAGACCTCGAATAATAACTGCATATGTATGCGCCTTTCAGTCATGTGTCAAACTTACGTTTCTGAAGGTGAAATAAAGATGACAATGTGTTGTTCAGTGTGTTGCACTCTTCCAGCCTTTTTTTTTTCTCACCTTTCACTTTACAAGCTCTTCCCCCACATGATGTCGCCTCTCCTCTCCTTTCTCTGTGTGCCCTCCCTTTTGCTTGCTTGATGAATTGGCCACTCTTGCCGTCCATTTCGCCACCTCCCCCGTCCTCTGAATTCTCTGTAGCATTTGCACGCAGTGCAGCAGCAAAAGGATCAGGCACATGAAACGACACTTGCACAGCTACAGAGCTTGATCTGAATCCATGGCTTGCAGCTGTACTGTAGCTGTGTGTAATGCTGCCAATCCTGAAACAGGG
>KE373032.1:23667-37681 GCA_000418225.1 Zizania latifolia | reverse complement strand
GGCCGAGCCCCTGCCCCTCGCCCCACGCAGCCCCGCGCCGCCGCTCCCGCCTGGGCGCCCCTCGCCCTCGTCCCTGCGACCCTGCGTTCCGTCCCGCCAGCACTGGAAGGAAGAGCAGGCCGAAGGAAAGGAAAGAGAGAGAAAGAGAGAGAAAAGAAGTGAACAGGAAGAAAGGGAAGGAAGAAAGAGAAAAAAAGAAAGAGGAGAAAAAATGTTTATGTTAAATTTCTAAAATTTGAAAATTTTAGAATCTTGGGATTTCTAAGGTTAAAAATTTAACATTTTATCTAGGATTTAAAAAAGAACCAAATCTTTCAAAAAAAAGTAATTCAAAAAAATTCTTGATTTGAAGAATATTTAGTTAAAATACACATTACTTTATATATCTCTACACTACTGCACATAATAAAAGAAAATTTGTATTTACAACATGTATGTTGTATTTGTAAAGTAAAGAATAAATAATTTATCACATTTGATGTCTGTACAGATGATTTTTTTCCGATAAATGTCGTATTCATTTCGATCCATTTCATATGTAATAGTATCTATTTTTTATGTTTCAAAAAAAATAAAATTAAACATAATACTACTAATATTCCATCCGTTTTCATTCCCATCATGCCTTTGTCTGCGTCCCAACCACGCTTAGCCGTCCCGCACAGCCCAAGTCAGTTCGCCCCCCAGGCTAGCTCCGCCACTGCGAGCAGGAGAAGAGGCGGGGCGGCCACGACGCTGGGCGGCAGGGACGCAGCGGCCTAGGAGAGGAGCGGAGGCGGCGCATGGCTGGGATGCGGCGCGGCCTGGGCTGGCGCCGGGCCGGCTCGGGAGTCGGGAGCAAGGAAGGCGGGGCGGCTGAGCGCACGGACCGAGAGCCACGGGAGGAAGAAGAAGAGGATGGTTGACCTTTCTTCAAAATTCTAAGTTTTGAGACTTTTGAATAAATTGAGGAATTTTAAGGGGTTTTGGATTTCAAAGAAGCAAATCATGAATATTTGATGATTTATAAAATTAAGAAATTTCATATTCACGTCAAAATTTTAAAATTACGAATTTAAATACGAAATCACATATTTGAATTTACTTTAGGATTCAAAGGAAATGAGGAAATCTTTTGAAAGTAATTTCAAAAGATTTTGGAATTTGGAAACTTACGATGAAATTCAAATTTTGTGATCGAGAATAGATATTTGATTGCTCTAGATTTACAACGTAAAAGGGGATTAGGGTCAAAGAGGAGGATTGAATTTGACCCAAAAGAGAAATGATTTTGAATTGATTTCCCACTTAAAATTACTTATTTAAATGTTATTTATTGACTATTCTAGTTGAAAAAACCATAGAAAGTTCAGAAAAAATCCCTAATTGATTTTGAGGCTTGAGAAATTAAAATTGTCTCCTGCTGATTCGGTTTGGTTTTTACATAGATTTTTAATAGAATGATTTTTCATATATTTTATTCAAACAACATTTTTTCTGAAATGTGTTTTATTCAATTTCTTTAGTGTTTTCACCGAAATGGTATTAATTGTATCTTAATTAATTCCTCTGCACCAAAAATTTCATAAAATTGTTATGATACAGTTTAGATCAAGGAGATCGAATTTTAAGAAAAATACTGCACGATATGGAGAAGAGCTGCATGGTTGTGCTGAAAAATTGAAGCAGGCAACTATATTTGGCATGTCATTTGATGCAGTTTCTTTGTGATAACAATTGTGAAAAAATACTGTGTATAGAGTGAGTTATGTAGAATACTTGCACCAAGTTTCAAAGTTATAGCAGCTACGATTTGTCGGGGATAAATTGACAAAGTAGGCTATACAATAAGCTTCTTTTCAGGTATTGAGTTGTATTGTTGTGCTGATTTAAGCTATCAAATTAAGCCCAAAATGTATGACATTTTTACAGAAGAATATTAGTTAGGTAATATATGTTTTAGATTTTTTGTAGAATTATTAGAGTAGCATATTGTTCATACAAAATTTTCTTATTCTTGATGCATATGAATGCATTTGTTTCATGCATGCAAAACTCGAAAAAACATTTAAAATAAATTCAAAATACGAATGAAATCCCATTTGATTTCTTATTATGTATTTACTCAGTTTCGTAATTTTAGGTATGTTGCACTGCGCATGCACCAATGAAGTGTTGTATGTTGCCAAGTAGCTAGGTAGACACTGTCCCAACGAACGGTATGTCGCCTGCAACCAGAGCTGGTCGAGAGAGAGGGAGAGTTCATATGTGGTTAATATATACATCAAGAACTACATCTCAGATTTTTCAGAGAACTTTTCATGTTGAGTTGGTGCCCAAACAAAAGGCATTAATTGCACAAGTGCAACTAACACAAAGACGATGCATAAAATATGTTATCAGGAAGAATTAAAGATGGTATGTGAATTTCCCTAACCTAGAAGCCGAGTACATAATGCATTTTTACCAGCGTTTAATTGTTGCTTTCTAAAATCATTGAATAGGGGGTCAACAGTTTGTGGTAACTGATCTAATAACCACCAAATCAAACCTATAATGAACTTCCATTGGAGCAAGGATGGGGCAACCGTCGTCTCCAGGGCGCCCGGTGATCTCTGACACGCTTCGTGGGACCGACGCTGATCGTTTGCGAGTTCCATTGGGCTCCTCGTGACTGACGGGTGGGGCGTCCTCTTCCCGCAGTTCGTTGGGTGGTCCCTCCAGTCAGTCGGTGCCGTGTTTGAGTTCTCTGCCATGGGTAGATGCTGCGGGGACTTCGGATGGGGGAATTCCTGCGCGTCCATGTGTCGGGGGCTTCTCTGTTGAGCACCTCTTTGATCATTCGTAGTCCCCAGGAGGGTCGAAGTGGCTCTGGTTTCTAAAGAATAGACTATTCTCCACTTCGACTCTCGCTAGGGTTTGCGGCGAGACCGGCGGAGGTGCGGCGATTTGGGGCTGAGGCTCGTCGGGTGGCTGTCGCTGCGCCCAGGTTAGTCGACTCGAGAACATTTGCTGAAGTTGTTGCTCCTAGTGATATGGATCGTTTTGGGGGTAAGCGGCGGCAGTTTGATCGGAATGAGGCCTGGCGAGGTGGTGATACGCGTGGTCCAGGTGAAGGTGGTTTTCACCCTCGTCCTCGACGCGATTGGGAGGGGCGTAAGGGGGAGACGGGCAGAAAGGATGTTCGATTTGCAGAGGGGTGGAAAGGAGATGATTCTGGGTCAGGGTTTCCTCGCAGAGAGCAGCAGGGGGTTAGGGATCAGAAGGGGGAAGAACTGATTTGCTACAACTGCGGGCTCACAGGGCATCATCAAGCTCAGTGCCAAAACCCTACCCTGTGTTACACGTGTAAACAGGCAGGCCATATTTCCACCAAATGCCCAATGATTCAAGGCCAGTCTGGGGATCGATCTTCTCTAGTTTTTGTTGTGGAGCTGTATGGCTATGGTCTATCGAATCAAGGATTCTATTTCATCCAATCTGAAAGTCAGGGCAAAATAGGTGTGAATGCAGCAGTTATTGGTTTACTTACAGTTGAGGAGGGGGAGTGTTCAGAAGATAAAATCAAAACTGAGTTACAACACTTATTTGAGATTGTATGGGATTGGAAAGTTAAACAGATTGGTACTGATCAGTATCTCATTGAATTTCCCTCAAAAGAAGTTAGAAGGGGTCTTACTCGCTTTGAGTTCTTTTGCTTTCAACGTTTCAAGATCAAGGCTAACTTGAAGGAGTCTGATAGGGTGCTTGATGCTTTTGGAGAACTGAAAACAGTTTGGGTTAAGGTTTTGGGAGTCCTTGTGGTAGCCAGAAATGATAAAGACGTGAGGAAATTGGTAGTGTTGATTGGTAAACCTATGGAGATTGATAACAGTTTCTTACATAACCCTGGTCCTGTTAGAATTAAGATGGCTTGTAGAGAGCCATCTCTGATTGGGGGATCCTCAGAGGTGTTCATTGATTTCATTGGTTATAATATATCTTGGATCCCTGAGATAGAGGAATCTTTTGCTCACCCACCCAAACCAGACAGCTTCAAAACAAAATTAGGTGAGGAAGGGGGGAGCCAAGCTAAAGCTCCTGATGCCAGAAAAAATGATAAAACTACAGATCATGAGTTATCAGATTCAAGTCAGAGTGACAAGAATCAGGAGAGGACCTATGACTCAAAACAAGTTAAGAAGTCTCAGCTTGACTTGGAGCATGACTTGGAGTCTGGGGGTGAAGGAAGGGTGTTTATTCCTGAACATTTAGGGGACATTTCTGATGAAGAGGGTGATCGGGCCTACTTTGTTGATATGGATAGCCTAATGTTTATAAGGGATACTGATGAGCATCATCTGAATGAGGGTACAAATGAGACTACAGTCTACAGAGTTGACAAGGGGAAAGGCAAACAGGTTGCTCTTGAAGATTTGCAGTGGGCATTGGTACCAGCTGACCCTCAAGGTGGTCTGCACAAAAATAATATTCCTCAGACTAACTCCCCTGTGGTGAGTCTCTTAACTGATAAGCAAAGTGCTGAAGATATTGTTCAGGTGGAAACAGATGAGGTTATGAAGGAACCTGAAAAAAAGAAAGCTAGGAAGAAGGGTCCTCCTGTGGCTCAAAGGTTCAGTTCAAGAATTAAAAGAGATGGTATCCATATATCACTAAAAGCCCAGCAGAGGGTGGACCACATGAATGACATTTCATGTTTATCTAGATTTACCTCCTTTTATAATGCTGATTCTAAACTTTTGTCTAAAATTGCTAAGGACTCAGGGGTTGAGTTAGGGCACAATCAATTAGAAATTCAATATAACATAGATACTTTAAAGGCCAAAGAGTTAGCCTAGGCTCTTATTTACTCTGTTAAAATGAATTCTAATAACTTACTTGTAGTCTCAAGTTCATCTCATATTAATGAAAATCAAAACTTAGTGGCTTCTGGGTTGGTAGAATTGGATAAAATTGAAATTGAGCTGAGTGAGGAAGGCTTTCCTTTACCTATATCTTTATGAAAATTTTGTTTTGGAATGTAAGAGGCTTGGGGAATAATGCCAGGAGGAGGTTATTAGCTGAGGTTATTAAGCACCGGGTGATAGATTTTGTCTGCATCTAAGAAACTATGAGAGAGAGCTTTTCTCAGAGGGAGCTGGATTTCTTATGTGATAGGAAAAACTTTTTCTGGTTAACAAAACCAGCTGCTGGTCACTCTGGAGGACTTCTTTTGAGGGTGAATCTTGACCTGGTGGATGTCCAATCTGTGGATCAGGGGGAGTTTTATTTGAGTATGACTTTGGGAGACAGAATGAGGAGGACCACTTGGGAGCTTGTGAATGTTTATGGCCCTCCTCATGATGATGCTAAACACAGGTTTCTGCAGGAGCTTTCTGATAAAATAGCTTCAATCACTTTCCCTGTGATCCTTGAGGGGGATTTTAACATGATCAGGACAGCTGAAGAAAAATCTGGTGGTGCACCTATTGAGAAATGGATGAGAACTTTTAACTCTTTTATCGATATGGGGGAGTTAAGGGAGTTACATAAATAGGGGGGCAATTTACTTGGACAAACAAACAAAACCCTCCCACTAGGGAAGTCTTGGATAGGGTTCTGATTTCTAACAGTTGGGAATCTATTTTTTCTCTGGCTATAGTCACAAACCTCCCTAGAGTTGGTTCAGATCACAACCCTCTTTTGGTGGATCTTGATAGGAAACAGTTGAATGTAAGAGGGGGGTTCAAGTTTGAAAACATGTGGTTGCAAGTTGAAGGTTTTGTTCCTTGGGTAATGTCCAAATGGCCTAATAGAACAAAGAAACAAGTGCTGGATCATTGGCAAATGGTTGGTCATTCCCTTAGGAGGAGTCTAAGGGGGTGGGGAGCTAATACAATTAGTGCTTTGGTTATTAATAAGAAAAAATTTCAAGATAAAATAATTCAGTTAGAAAGTAAAAGTAATACTCAGAATCTGTCGGTTGATGAATGGGAGGAGTTATATAACATAGAGGGGGAGTTGATGAGAATTTACCATCAGGAATCATGTTATTGGCAAAATAGGAGTGGTCAGCAGTAGATTTTACAAGGGGACGCTAACAGTGCATTTTTTCACAGAATAGCTTCTGGCAGGAAAAGAAAAGCTGCCATTCTTTCTTTAGAGTATAATGGAGTTGAAATCCAGGAAAGGGGGGACCTTTCTAAACATATATATTCATATTACAAATCTTTATTTGGGTCAGAACATCCTCCTTTAATTCAGCTGTGTCAAACCATGTGGAGAAATAGAAGAAGGCTTTCTGTGGAAGATGGTGAGAAACTGACTATACCATTTTCTGATAAAGAGTTGGATACTGCTTTGAAACAATGAAATCGAACACTGCTCCTAGTCCAGATGGTCTTTCTGTCAATTTTTCAAAGCCTTCTGGTCTAAGTTGAAACCTATCTTCAGAGAGATGCTGGAAGAGTTGATTAGGGGTAATCTGAATTTAGCAAGATTGAATTATGGGGTTATAGTTCTTCTTCCCAAAGTGAAAGATGCAACAAACATTAAGCAGTTTAGGCCTATCTGTTTACTCAATGTTAGTTACAAACTTATTACCAAAATCTTGACTAATAGACTTTCCAAGGTGACCAATTCTCTAATTGATCCCAGACAATCAGCTTTTATTCCTGGTAGGAATATTCTAGAAGGGGTAGTAACTTTGCATGAGGTGATTCATGAGCTCAGAGTTAGAAATAAAAAAGGGTTAATCATTAAGCTTGACTTTGAGAAGGCTTATGATAAAGTTCAGTGAGGGTTTCTGATTTTTGTTCTTCAGAGAAAAGGCTTTAATGATAAGTGGGTTAATTGGATGCGGAGTGTAATTGAAGGGGGGAGAGTTGCTATTAACATTAATGGAGAAGTTGGGAGTTTTTTTAGAACTTACAAAGGGAGTTAGGAAATGGGACCCTCTGTCTCCATTATTATTTAACTTAGTGGGTGATGCCTTATCAGAGATGATGTGTAGGGCTAGTGAAGTTGGTCATTTGACAAGGTTGGTTCCTCATCTTGTTGAAGGGGGGCTGACTCATCTTCAATATGCTGATGATACTATTATCATGATGGAATTCTTTGATCATAACTTGATGGTGATGAAATTCCTTCTGTACTGTTGTGAAGAAATGTCAGGCATGAGGATTAATTACCAAAAAAGTGAGGTGTTTGGGATTGTCACCTCCATGGAAGAGGATCAGAAAATGGCTGACAGGTTTAATTGCAATCTGGGGGTTTGGCCGATTAAATACTTGGTTCTACCTATTAATCGCAGCAAACCAACAAAACAGGATTTTGAGGGGATTGTGACCAAAATGGAGAAAAAGCTAGCCTCCTGAAAATCCGGTCATCTATCTTATGGGGGGAGGATGGTGCTAATCGATGCTTGTCTGAGTAGTGTCCCAATATACGCTATAGGGGTGTTTTTGCTTCCAGAACATACTCACCAAAAAATTGATGGTTTGAGAAGAATTTTTTTTTGGAAAGGGGTTGAGGGTAAGAAGAAATTTCATATGATGAATTGGGGGGCTCTTTGTGCTCCAAAAGACTTTGGGGGTATGGGTTTTTTGGAGACTAGAGCTTTTAATCGAGCTTTGCTTTGTAAGTGGATTTACAGGCTTGAATCAGAGCAAACATGGTTTTGCTTTGATATTCTGAGGAACAAGTATAAGGTTGAGAAATGTTTCTTTCAGTCTTCTGAGATAAAGGGGTCCTATTTTTGGAAAAATTTACATAAGGTTAAAACTTGGGCAAAGCAGTGTTGTGGCTACTTATTAGGTTTTGGTTCTAGAGTTTCCTTTTAACAAGATGTGTGGTGTGGTGATGCCCCTTTAAAAACTCAATTTCATAACCTTTATAACATCTGTAGATCTCCCTTTGCTACAGAAGGCTACTTTGAGAAATGTTTCTTTCAGTCTTCTGAGATAAAGGGGTCCTATTTTTGGAAAAGTTTACATAAGGTTAAAACTTGGGCAAAGCAGTGTTGTGGCTACTTATTAGGTTTTGGTTCTAGAGTTTCCTTTTAACAAGATGTGTGGTGTGGTGATGCCCCTTTAAAAACTCAATTTCATAACCTTTATAACATCTGTAGATCTCCCTTTGCTACAGTGGCGGATGTGATAAATGATTTCGAGAATGGTCAGCTGTTCAGAAGGTTTATAAGATATGTGGACTTGGATGAATGGGGGAGATTGAGGTCAATTCTTGATAACTTACAGCTATCAAATGAGGGTGACGAGATACAGTGGTTAATTGATAAGAAAGGCTTTTCCACTAAAGCTGTTTATAGAATGCTGACTATGAGGGGGGTGTTGGACTTGGATAGCATGGGTGTGTGGAAATGCTACATGCCTTTGAAGGTTAAGATTTTTGCCTGGTTGATGTTGCGGGGGAGAATACAGTCTGGGAACTAGCTAAAAAAGATGGGTTGGAAAGGGAATCCTAAGTGTATTCTCTGCAAACATTCTGAAACTGTGGATCACCTTGTGTTTGGTTGCCCCATGTCTCACTTACTTTGGTGTATTGTGAGAGATGTGTTGAATTGGGAGTTTGTACCTCGCTGTAGGACAGATTTTTAGGATTTATTTCATAAGTGCACAACTGTTTCAGCAAAAAAAATTACCATGCAGATTTTGGGGGCGGGGGCTTAGGCTATCTGGCTTAACAGAAATGATATTATTTTCAAAAACAAAATTTGTACTAGCGTGTTTCAGATTGTTCATAAATTCCTCTTATTTCTGACCCAGTGGCTGCAACTGGTACCAGTTCGACTAAAAGAAGAAACTGCTCGCTGTTTAGGCTTGCTCCGTGCAAGACTACATCAGCTGATTCATCTGTCAAGTCCTCAAAACTTGCCCGGGCTCCAGTGACGGACCTGTGAATGAGATGTCGATGATGCTGATAGAAGATGAACTTTGTGATGGTTATTTGTGGATCGGTGGCTGTTAGAGTTTACTGTCCCTTTTGATCACTTTTCAGTTCATGGTGGCGTAATGTCGATGCTGTGGTGATCGCAATGGTCTAGTGAAAGGTTATTTGAAACATTTCATTTGAAGGTCTGGTTGCTGTTATGTTGATGATGTGGTTAAACTAGGTGTTGTCGTGGTTGGGTGCTTTTGCTGCTAAGTGTAAGTCGGTATCCCCGGCAGTTGAACGTTTGTTTTCCTTTTAATGCTTTCCAATAAAGCAGGACCTCTGAGAGGTCTTTTTTGAAGAAAAAAAATCATCGAATATTCCCTGTTGTTCCTTAATTTTTAAAATCCATGCATGGAATCGCTCAAAACATTCAAAAGCTTTTCCTCCCTTTTCTTTTCTTTCCCTTATTTCTTTTTATTTTTCTAAAAACAAATACTAAGACTCAGTTCTCTTCTAAAATTATGATTTTTTGAAGAAAAAATCATTGCCATTGCTTAGAATTTTTTTAGTTATTTGTTAGCTTTATAATCAACAATATTTCATTAATACATATATAATATATTAATCATTCGTATTATTATTTCAGCTCATTATTTCAGTATTTTAGAACAACGGCCAAAGGGTACACGTACACCTTACTGGGCTTTCATGTGGGCCATATTCGGCTTCTAGCCAGGCCCAATTGCACTGGCTAAAACCCAGAGGCTTACATGTGGGCTCCCTAGAAGAATACACTGGCATGTGGGCCCAATGCCACTTAAATATTAGAAAAAAATTAGTATCACTGATGACAGAAGCTAACCCCGTCTTGAACTGTAGAACACCTCGGCCATCGCTGCTGGGAAGGAGAAGAAATTATCAGTCTCTCCTAAACTTTATACTCCAGGTATTAGCGTGTAGCTAGGGCAGGAGTCAACTGTGACACGTACGGTAGGTTGATGTAGTTATTTTTAATTCAAGTTAGTTCATGCTGACGATGTGATGGTGTCATGGTGAATTGGTGATGCACACGAGAAGTCGTAGTTCCAGCTGTGTATTTCGCGCGCGCGCCTAGTTCGACCAACTTTCCTGTTTTTTTAAGTATCCGCAGAACCCCGGAGAACGCCTATCAATACCCATGTATATACATGTCCCTTCGCTTCGTTCTTCGCCTTGATCCTTAAACCCCAACACCCAAGATAATATAGCAAGAGATGGGGAGGTTACCGTGCTCCGAGAAGGACGCCGGCATGAAGAAGGGGCCGTGGACGGAGGAGGAGGACGAGAAGCTGCGGGGCTACATCAGCAAGAACGGCGGCCACGGTAACTGGCTCCGCCTCCCCAAGCTCGCCGGCCTCAACAACCGCTGCGGCAAGAGCTGCCTCCTCCGCCCGGACATCAGGCGCGGCAGCTTCACCGACGAGGAGGACAAGCTCATCATCCAACTCCACGCCGCCATCGGAAATAAGTACGACGTTTGTTAATATAGACTATTGTCGTCTAGCTGCACCGCCGCCGTCGGCTAGCTAGCTTAAAGGTCAATATACATGGTTATATATGTATATAGATGGTCATCCATCGCCAAGGAGCTGCTGGGGAGGACGGACAACGAGATAAAGAACTGCCGGAACACGCACCTCCGCAAGACGCTCCTCAACAAGGGCATCGACCCCGCCGTCCCCCTCGCAGCCAACGCCAACGCAACCACTACCCAACCCTGCGGGGACATGAACGCCATCAAGCTCCAGGCCGCCGACGCAGCCAAGTTCCAGATCCTACAGGGCCTCTTCCACGTGCTCGACACCGCCAACGCCAACGCCGCCACTACCCAACCATGCTGGGACATGAACGCCATCAAGGTCCAGGCCGACGCAGCAGCCAAGTTACAGATCCTGCAGGGCCTCTTCCATGTGCTCGACAACGCCACCGCCAACGCCGCCACTATCCAACCCTGCTGGGACATGAACGCCATCAAGCTCCAGGCCGACGCAGCAGCCAAGTTCCAGATCCTGCAGGGCCTCTTCCATGTGCTCGGCAACGCCACCGCCAACGCCGCCACTACCCAACCCTGCTGGGACATGAACGCCATCAAGCACCAGGCTGACGAAGCCAAGTTCCTGATGATCCTGCAGGGCCTCTTCAACGGACCTCTTCCAGCTGCTGGGGACGGGTCGAGCTCGAGCCCGACGGAGCCGATCGGCCACGGCGGGCCGACTGGAAGCAATTGGAACACCGCGGTGGCATGACCGCCATTATTGGTAACGACGGGAGATGGCGCTGCCGCCACTCAGAGCCGCACCCGGCTCGACGAGTACCCTACCAGCAGTACTGCGAAGACGACCGGCCACCGTTGACAACCCGCACGCCGCCGTTGGTAGAGAAATATCAGGATCACATGTTGTCTGAGCCGACGCTCGATGGATCCAACTCCATTGCTTTCTGGTCTGACGATGTCCCCATCATTGCTTCCTGGGAACACGACCTCATGAAACGACTTCAAGAGTAAGTATCTCTCTCTCTCTCTCTCCTGCACAGCATCAGTGTCAGCTATTTAATTTACTTATGAAAAAAATTAGTTCAATTGTAGACAAACCGATATGATACATACAATAAAAATTCTAGTAATATATATATAGACATTTAACGTACACCATAGAACACGAGAGCCCGTTAATATTTTTCAGAGGATTGTTTACTGCGTATAACTTATCTCACATGACATGTGTTTTGATCAAGGCAAATACCGATTAGTCGATAACTACTCAAACCTGAGATTTGAAGAGCTAGAATTAAAGGGATGGAAAAAACATAAAAAGAGATAATTTTTTGATAGGTTAAGTTTGTCCGTGGATTGGCCGGCCTGTTTAATTTGGTGCCCTTTTATTTATGTAGATAGAAATTAAAGAAAAAACACTGTGCTTTTTGTTTGTTTAGTTTGCCATTGTTTCTTTTTTTTTACCTTTACAATGAGTCAATGAGAGAGAATATATGTAACGATTCACTTGCTTGTGACATCAAATTAAGGCACTTCCATTTGCCATGTCCATATTTGACGTACGGGCGGAGCCTGCAGATTTCCAGCTGCTGGGCACGGGTTGAGCTCGCCGGAGCCGATCAGCCACGGCGGGCCGAGCGGAAGCAATTGGAACGACACCGCGGTGGCACTGCCGCCACGGGTAGAGGCAGGTCAGCATCACTATAATGGCACTACCGCCTTTGCTTTCTGGAACCAGCAGCTGCAGGACGACGACGGCCTCATCAACAGCACGCCGCCCGTCTCGAAAGTCATCTCCCCGGACAGCGTACTGGACAGCATGGCCGGCGGAAGCAATTGGAACACCGTGGTGGCACCACTGTTAGAATAATTCTAGCTGCTGTTTTATCATTTCATTAGCTGTTGTTTCACTTTTTCCTGAAGTGTCAGTCAGTTACTTGTTTCTGTTTTACGTCAGTTAAGCGTATGACTTGGTATGCCTGGTAATGCGCTAGTTGGAGCTTGACGTGCGCCATGTCTGCACGGAGCCAATTGAGTTCTGTGTGAGTTCTTGCATCCTGTGTTCGTGTTTGCTTTTGCTTTGAGAAAGAACCAAAAAAGCTGCCGCTTCTTGCAGCACCAAAAATCATAGCTCTCTCTCTCGTCTCGCTGATTGTCAGATTCACTACAGTCATTCTAAATCTAACAATCGGTATTAGAGCACCGTGTTCTTGTTCCTGGTGCCACCATGTCTACATCGGCGAATGCCCGAGTTGCATCCCGCACTCCGCCGTGCCGGCATGATCATGTTCCTGTCTCCTCGCCACGGTCGCTGTGGTCAAGTCATCACCGAGCGCGTTGTAAGAGAGGTGACGACTAGCGTTGTCTACCCAATGCTTGCCCGCACTAACTATTAGGATTGGGCTCTGGTGATGCAGGTTAATCTGCAAGCACAAGGTCTCGTAACATGGGTTTTAAAAAAATCAAAAACAAATAAAAAACTATGACTCCCTTAATTAAAGATAGTTATGTCACCAGCCGGAAGATAGTTAGAATAAGATAGCAATAAAATTAATTGAGTATGATTAATAGAATATGTGAGAGCTTGAGAGAGAGATTGGGAAAGGAAAAAGTCTAAATTACACTCTCAAAATATCGCTAAAGTCTGAATAACCCCCTAAAGAATTTTGCTGTCTGAAAAGTACCAGTGGTATTGTAAAATAATTCAATTTACATATTTGAAGAGCAGTTTTGGTGATGTGGTGAAACCGCGGGCGGTTTTGCTGACGCGGCGCTGGTGATGTGACAGAATAGTGCTGAAACCTTTAAAAATTCATAATTAATTCATTTTAACTCCAAATTTGACCATTCAAATTGCATAATTTTCTAGAAAATGAGATCTAGACAATAAAAAT
This sequence comes from Zizania latifolia, assembly GCA_000418225.1. Lineage (NCBI taxonomy): Eukaryota > Viridiplantae > Streptophyta > Magnoliopsida > Poales > Poaceae > Zizania > Zizania latifolia. The sequence goes on along the minus strand of KE373032.1, from coordinate 24,403 downwards.
ACTTTCACACACAGTATAAGTGATCTTCTATACTGTTTGTAATTAATTGCTTTAACGTGTAGTTTCCAAAGTTTCCGAGGAGCCCGTTTTCCTCGAGTAGTTACTTTGTGCTTCAAGACTCCTACCATGTTACATCTCTTTTTATTAATTAATTCTAGTTAATTAGATGGTCTAGTTCTGTATCTGTCGATGCGTTGACTGTGATATGTAGCTTAAGTTCAACTTGAGAGCTGTAGTTTAGAATGTTAATAGCCTGATGCTCAACATGTTGATGATTTATTTATTTCTTATATTTTTCAACCAGCAAAAAGGGATGATTTGTACCACGTATATTGCTCCTAATATTCTGTTGTCATCCTGTTGAGAACATTGAGACATATATGAATTCTTAGATGTAACTGTTGCCCGGTGCATGCATTGGCTTGTGTACATGTATCTGTATTGATAAGCTATGTGAATGTGTGAACTGTGAACTGTGTGAACATGAATGTAATTGGCCCTGCGTCTAGTAGGCAGGGTTCACAATCTCGTTTGATTTTTCTTGGTTTGTGCTAAAATTTGAGCTAAATATTTTGTAATTCGTGAAATTCGACTGGAGGTAAAAAGGAAATGCTCGGCCGAGTAGAGAGACCAACACTAAGAGCAACGATGACATCATGCATTCCGTTTCTTTTTTAATAATCTCCCACGGGTACACCTATTGGCCTATATATATTGATTGATTGCTTATTTGCCT
>KE373032.1:11849-23367 GCA_000418225.1 Zizania latifolia | reverse complement strand
ATTATGCAATTTGAATGGTCAAATTTAGAGTTAAAATGTATTAGTTATGAATTTTTAAATGTTTGAACACTATTCTGCCACATCACCAGCGTAAAGATGGCAATGGGTACCCAAAACCCGAAACCCGATGGGTTTTTACCCTATTAGGGTATTTTTGTGGGTTAAATTGTTCATCCGTGGGTCTATTAATGAGGTAAAATAAAACCCAACGGGTACGTTGGTATGGGTATGATTTTATAGTATCCATACCCATCACCCAATGGATACTCGCCATCCAATGGGCCATTTATTTGTAGCCTAATCCAATAGCTCAATTTATTAAAAAACCCTATGTTTACTTCAGTTTTTTCTAAATTTCTCTTCACTAGTCACTGCTTCTTTCCCAGTGCTCAGCCCCTATGTCATGCGGCGACCGGCTGATGGAAATATGCCCAAGAGAATTCTGGGGGAATCGGAAGTTCTGGCCTGAGGCTAGAAGTTCCGAGTTCTGGTGCACCCGAAAGTTCCACGCCAGCCCCAGTTTCGGATTCTGGAGGAGCCGGAAGTTTCGGTTGGACCGAAAGTTCCGAGCCTGCCTACTGGACGAACCAAAAGTTCCTGTTAGGACCGGAAGTTCCGGGTCCAGACGAACAGATTAGATCTGTTGGGCTTTAATACTGATTAAAGACCCATGAGAGGGCACTATATAAAGAGAGGTGGGGCTAGCACAAAAAGACTGTTGTTGCTCCTAGTTTCTAACCCTAGCTGCCACCTCTCCCTGCTACACCGGTTGTAGCGATCTCTCCCCTAATCTCTCGCGCGGTACTAGTATATCGGTGAGAGGTGATCCCGTCCCTGTACGTGTGGATACCGTGGAGGCACTGCTGCTACTGCGGTACTGATCTTCCCGTGGAGTTCGCCGGGTCATCGGATCGCGTCGTCTCCATCACCTGATCGCCAAGGAACGGACGGAGACGGGAGGAGCAGATCGAGGATGCGCTTCATCGACTATACTTCCGCTGCCCGAGTGCGTTTCGTGGTTTAAGGTAACGATCCATGATCCCATTACACGCATGATTCCTGGGCTAACGGGGTAAATTTTTGAAATTAAACGCTAGCGTAGCCTCCCCATAACCCTATAGTGGTATCAAAGCCTACATGTATAGTGTTCGATCTGGATCGATCACATATAGGTGATATGTGGTGAAAATAGATTAGATCTATTGTTTTTCTGTCGGATATTCTGGAAGTTCCGGTTGGACCAGAAGTTCCGGGCTGAAATAATTTTTGATACAGAATGTTATTTTCGTAAGTTCTGGTTAAACCGGAAGTTCCAGGTTTTCTGGAGCAACCGGAAGTTCCGGTTAAACCGGAAGTTCCAGGTCCAGAAGTTCCAGAGAGAAATAAATTCTGAGTCAGAACGTTATTTTTGAAAGTTCCGGGTATGACACGGAAGTTTCGGGCCAAAATAAATCCGAGTCAGAAGGTTGATTTCGGAAATTTCAGTCCTGAGTCAGAAGTTCTGGTCCTTTCGACCGGAAGTTCCGGGCCTCTGAGCCAAAAGTTCTGGGTCTGTTTTCAGTCACTCATAGACTCCATCTAACTCGTTTTTATAAAGAATGTTGTGACTGGTATGGCCTTGCAAGTGTATGAGATTTATGAATGTAATAACATGGCCTGCGTGTCATAGTTAATTACAGCCCAAGGCTATTCAAATGTTGTACGACCTACGCGTCGACAAGTGATGCTTCTGCTCATGTAATTAGTATAGTGCTATTAGATATAATAGACTGATACAAGTTCATGAAGGCTTAAAGCGTGATAACTCGAAGGACAAGAACCATAGAGATGGAGATCAATATGAGAAAAGATCATACTATGTCACAGTTAATATGATTGCATGTGATATTTATTTATGTTCCTGCCATACTATTCTTGCATGTTTTGTGTGCGGTAGACATCGTTACCATGTTAGAATAGTTTCCCTCAGAAAGTTAAGTATTGATGCACTTTCCAATAGCTACACCTACAAAGGTTTTGATTATTGTATGGTGGGTCTGCCAAAGTAGGGTGCCATCTTTTATCTCAACTAGTTAGGGTGGTTGTCGGACACCACATGCATAGTATTGGTTTGCTTAACAAAGCTATCAAAACGGTTTTGGAATTTAGGGCATGAAGTTGGGAGTCGGGCATTGGATGCTGCCCCAATGAACAAGAGTCACATAGGATGTGATTAGCAAGTTGTTGCTTACCTATGTCACTAATCTTCTAGCAGAAATGCCAAAGCTCACTAGGAGTTAGATGAATATAGATCTTGTCCCACAATGTGTCGTTAGAGGAAAAGCGATCATTTTACATATTGTGGTACATCTTTTATTTGATAGAAGATCAACATAGCATAGTGCTAAACCTTGTATTTTTATTGTAGATCATGGCACCTACTGCAAAGAACACTTTCATTTTTAATCTGCGATCTATCCTTGAAAGGGAGAAATTGTCTGGAACAAATTTTATTGACTGGTACAGAAACTTGAGAATTGTACTCAAGCAAGAGAAAAAGGATTATGTTCTAGAGGAACCACACCCTGATGAACCAAAGGATGATACACCACTTGCTAAAAGGCGAGCTTATGAGAAGCACATCATTGATTCAGTTGATGTCAGCTGTCCCATGCTTGCCTGTATGTCCTCTGAGCTTCAGAAGCAATATGAGGATAGGGATGCCTACGATATGATCGTGGGACTCAAAGGCATGTTTAAGAACAAAGCACGGACTAAGAGGTATAATGTTTTAAAGTCCTTGTTTGCGTGCAGGTTGGCGAAAGGCAGTCTAGTAAGTCCTCATGTGATCAAGATGATTGGTTACGTTGAGAACCTGGGAAAATTTGGGTCTACTCTTGACAAAGATTTGGCCACAGATGTGATTCTTCAGTCGCTCCCTGCGAGCTTCGAGCCGTTCATTATGAATTTTCATATGATTGGCATGAAGAAAACCTTGGCTGAATTGCATGGGATGCTCAAGAAACCCGAGGAAAGTCTTAAAAAAATCCTAGTCATGTGATGATGGTTTAAAAGGAAAGTAAGAAGAGAAAGCGTGAGGGAAAGGCTAAAGCTCCAGATGTGATCTCGAGCTCTAAGTCTAATTCGGCTAGAAAGTCTAAGTTGGGCCCTGCTAACTCTGACACTTGCCACCACTGCCATAAGCCTGGCCATTAGCGGAGGAATTGTAAGTTATACTTGAAAGAACTCAAGAAAAAGAAGGGAAGTGTGACTTCTACTTCAGGTATAAATATTATTGAAATTTATATTGCTACTCGTCCAAGTGATTCATGAGTATTTGATATCGGATCAATGATTCATACTTGTAAATCGTTGTAGGGACTGAAAAGCACTAGGAAATGCGCAAGAGGCGAATTGGATGTTCGCATCGGCAATGGTGTAAAAGTTGTTGCGTTGGCCGTCAGCGTCTATTCTTTGTTGCTACCCTCAGGATTAGTTTTGGAATTAAATAATTGTTATTTCATTCCTATCTTAGGCAGAAACATTATCTCTTCGTCATGTTTAGAGAAAGACGGTTTTGAATTTATAATAAAGAACAAGTGTTGTTCGATATTTTTGAATGGTATGCTCTATGGTGTTTGTCTATTGTTGAATGGCTTGTATATTCTGAATCATGAGGATACACATATTTATAACATTAATACCAAGAAGCCTCGATTTAATGATTTGAATCACACATATGTTTGGCATTATCGTTTATGTCATATAAATAAGAAGCATATGTAGAAGCTCCACAGAGATGGGATTTTGGAGTCATTTGATTTTGAATCGTTTGACACATGTGAGTCTTGTTTACTTGGCAAAATGACTAAGACGTCTTTCACTGATCAAAGTGAGAGGGCAAATAAATTATTGGCCATTGTATATACTGATGTATATGGACCAATGAGTTCTACAGCCAGAGGTGGTTTTCAGTACTTCATAACTTTTATCGATAACTTTAGTAGATATGGTTACATCTACTTAATGAGACATAAGTCGGAATCCTTTGAAAAGTTCAAGGAGTTCCAGAATGAGGTATAAAATCATACATACAAGATAATTAAATTTCTATGATCGGATCGTGGAGGTGAATATTTGAGCCATGAGTTTAATGATTATCTGAAACAGTATGTAATTGTTCCACAGCTAACTCCGCCTGGCACGCCTCAATAGAATGGGGTGTCCGAGCGGAGGAACCAAACTTTGTTAGACATGGTCTGGTCGATATTGAGTCAAACTGATCTTTCATTGTCTTTCTAGGGATTCGCTTTACAAAATGCTGCTTTCACGTTAAACATAGTTCCATCTAAATCTGTAGAGAGGACACCATATGAGATATGGACTGGGAAGCGTCCCGGATTGTATTTTCTAAATATATGGGGTTGTGAGGACTATGTAAAACATTTGACGTCTGATAAGCTCACTTCCAAATCTGATAAATGCTTCTTTGTGGGGTACCCTAGGAAAACCAAAGGATATTACTTTTATAACCGGGAAGAGAGCAAAGGGTTTGTCGCCCGAAATAGTGTCGTTCTAGAGAAAGAGTTTCTCTCGAAAGGTGTTAGTGGGAGCACGGTGTAACTCAAAGATGTTCGAGAACCACCAGAAAGTGTTTCAGCTTCTACTGAACTTCAACTCGATATACAAGATGTTGCAGAACCTGTTGCCGAGACACCAGCCCCACGTCAGTCGGAGAGGTTGAGTCATGCGCCCGAGCGGTTTACATTTTTAACCGCTAGGCAGCGCGACATATTATTATTGAACAATGATGAACCTAAGACCTATTCGAAAGCGGTGATGGGACCAGACTCTAAGAAATGGCTTGGAGCCATTAGATCCGAGTTAGAATCCATGCGAGATAATCAAGTTTGAAACTTGGTCGATCCACCTGATGGTGTAAAAACCATCGAGTGTAAATGGATTTTTAAGAAAAAAATAGACATTGATGGAAATATTCACATCTATAAGGCACGATTGGTGACGAAAGATTTCAGATAGATTCAAGGTGTTGGTTATGATGAAACATTTTCGCCCGTCACAATGCTAAAGTCTATCCGGATCATCCTAGCAATCACCGCATTTTATGACTATGAGATATGACAAATGGATGTCAAGACGGCTTTCCTTAATGGAAACCTAAGTGAGGATGTGTACATGACATAGTCTGAAGGTCTTAATGATCCAGAGAATGCTAAGAAAGTTTGCAAGCTGCAAAGGTCCATTTATGGGCTGAAGCAGGCTTCTCAGAGTTAGAATCTTCATTTTGATGAGGTAGTCAAAGGGTTTGGCTTCATCAAGAACGAAGAAGAGCCTTGTGTTTAAAAAAAGGCTAATGGGAGCTCACTTGTATTTCTGGTCTTATATGTAGATGACATATTGTTGATCGGAAATGATATTCCTATGCTAGATGCTGTTAAGTCTTTGTTGAGAAAAAGTTTTTCAATGAAAGATCTTGGAGAGGCAGTATATATTTTGGGCATAAAGATCTATAGAGATAGATCAAGAAGACTGATTGGATTAAGTCAAAGCATGTATATTGATAAGGTATTGAAACGGTTTAATATGCAGAATTGCAAGAAAGATTTTCTGCCAATGTCACATGGTGTTACTCTCAGCAAGAGTCAGTGTCCTTCGACACCTGATTAGCTGGAGAAGATGAGTGCGATCTCGTATGCCTTCGCAATCGGATCTATCATGTATGCCATGCTTTGTACACGTCCTGATATTTCTTATGCTCTAAGTGTTACGAGAAGATATTAGTCAAACCCGGGTGAAAGTCACTGGACGGTAGTAAAGAGTATCTTTAAGTACGTAAGAAGAACTGAGGATATGTTCCTGGTCTATGGAGGTGAGGAGGAGCTCGTTGTAAACAGTTATACCGACGCTAGCTTCCAAACTGACAAGGACGATTCGCGATCGCAGTCTGGATTTGTGCTCTGCCTCAATGGAGACGCAGTGAGTTGGAAGAGTTCCAAACAAGAAACGGTTGCAGATTCAACAACGGAGGCCAAGTATATAGCAGCTTCTGAAGCTGCGAAGGAGGCAGTTTGGATCAGAAAGTTTATTTCTAAGCTGGGTGTTGTCCCTAGTGCGTCCAGTCCAGTGGACCTCTATTGTGATAATAGTGGTGCCATTGCGCAAGCCAAGGAGCCTAGGTTGCACAGTCCAAGCACATACTGCGGCGCTATCACCTTATCAGTGAGATTATAGATAGAGGTAATGTGAAGATATGCAATGTGCACACGGATTTGAATATTGCAGATCCATTGATGAAGCCTCTCTCACAGCCCAAGCATGAAGGCACTTGAGCTCTATGGGTATTAGATACTTACGTGAGTTAGTCTAGTGTATGTGAGAAAAGATGTCTTGTCTATGCTAATATATATTTGGATAATTGGTTATCTTGTTCCTTGAATAAATTATCTTTTATATTGATCAGCAATTGCGTGACTTGTTTTGTGAAACTTTTTGTGTTACGATGTTATTCTAAAGGATCCCTAATCTCATATCGTCATGTGGGACAGTGGTGATTCATAGATTAGCACATCTGTTTGATTGATGATCATGTTTCGCAGATCATAGACATAGGGATATCAAATCAGTGATATGGACTCATGTTAGTAAACATAGAGTTGGATAGACCCACCTTGAGATACTGCTGGGATTGTTATTTTATATGTGCCATCAGTTGTCATCTCAAATGGTGTACCTGCAGAATCCTTAGACCTGATATCGTCATTGGTTTTAGAATGTGTAGTAGCACACTTAGGGGCTTTCAAACGCTATTCCGTAACTGGGTAGTTATAAAGGTTGCTTTCGGGTGTGTTATGAAACATGTCGTGGGATGTGGGCGGTCGAGATGGAATTTACCCCTCCTAAATAACGGAAGAGACGTCTCTGGGCCCCTCGAGGTAGTCAAATTGGAAAGTGCATGGCCATGCCACTACGATTAAAGAGTTAATCATAATTGAATCCACTACTTGATCGAGTGAAATATCGAGCTGTCAACAAGGGTGGCATGAATCTTGCCTTGAGCTTGACTGGTGTCGTGTGGTAAAGGGATTGGTGCGTGAGTATATCAAGGTTCAGAAAATATGATTTTGACTTTATATGTTTTCGGGGGTCAATATGTGCTGCTACCGCTATTGATCGGTGATCCGAAAATGGTTTCTGGGTAGCGGCCATTTGCATATGAACCTATCGGTTCGCACGCTTAAGGGGATAGAATTTAAAGCTTGCAAGAGTTGTCTCTTGTGCAAGTGGAAGATTGATGGAAATATGCCCAAGAGAATTCTGGGGGAATCAGAAGTTCTGGCCTGAGGCTGGAAGTTCCAAGTTCTAGTGCACCCGGAAGTTTTGGTTAGACCAAAAGTTCTGGGCCAGCCCCAGTTTCGGGTTCTGGAGGAGCCGAAAGTTCCGGTTGGACCGGAAGTTCCGAGCCTGCCTACTGGACGAACCGGAAGTTCCTATTAGGACCGAAAGTTCCGAGTCCAGATGATTAGATTAGATATGTTGGGCTTTAATACTGATTAAAGGTCCATGAGAGGGTACTATATAAAAAGTGATGGAATTGTGCCCAAGAAAATTCTGGGTAAACCGGAAGTTCTGTCTGTAGCCGAAAGTTCCGGGTCAGTCCCAGTGTTCAATTATCTGGACGAACCGGAAGTTTCGGCTGGAGCTAGAAGTTCCGGGTTCTGGACGAACCGGAAGTTCCGGTTGGACCGGAAGTTCCGGGTTGAGAATTAATTCGATACAGAAGGTCTATTTCGGAAGTTCCAGATGGGATCCGGAAGTTCCGGTGGTCGAAAGTTTCGGCTATAGCCAGAAGCTCCGGACCACACGAACAGATTAGATCTGTTGGGCTTTAATGCAGATTAAAGGCCCACGATGGTGCACTATATAAAAAATGGTGGGGCTAGCACGTGAAGGCTGCTTGTCATTGTTACTTCACCCTAACCTTAGTCTCCACCTCTCCTCCACGATCACAAGGATTGTGATTGATCTCTGAGGATCTCGCGAGTGGTGCTAGCACGCCGGCGCGAGGTGATCCCGTCCCTATACGTGTGGATACCGTAGAGGTACCGTTGCTGCATCGGTGCTCGTCTTCGTCCCGTGGAGTTCGCCAGATCGTCGGATCGCGTCGTCTTCATCGCCGGATCGCCGACGAACGAACGGAGCCGAAGAAGAGCTGCTCGAGGACGCGCTACTTTGACTCTACTTCCGTTGCCCGAGCGCGTCTCGTGGCTCAAGGTAACGATCCATGATCCTATTACACGCATGGTTCCTGGGCTAACAAAGTAAATTTTTGAAATTAAGCGCTAGCGTAACCTCCCCATAACCCAACAAAAAGAGGTGAGGCTAGCACGAAAAGGCCGCTGTTTCTCCTGGTTTCTAACCCTAGCCGCCACCTCTCCCTGCTACACCGGTTGTAGCGATCTCTCCCCTAATCTCTCGCGCGGTACTAGCATATCTACGAGAGGTGATCCCGTCCCTGTACGTGTGGATACCGTGGAGGCACCGCTGCTACTGCGGTGTTGATCTTCCCGTGGAGTTCGTCGGGTCACCGGATCGCCGAGGAACGGACGGAGACGGGAGGAGCAGATCGAGGATACGCTTCATCGACTCTACTTTCGCTGCCCAAGTGCCTTTCGTGGTTTGAGATAACGATCAATGATCCCATTACACGCATGGTTCCTAGGCTAACGGGATAAAATTTTGAAATTAAGCGGTAGCGTAGCCTCCCCATAACCCTACACCGGCGACGTGTGCCTCCACTTCTCTTGACTCCTAAGTACAGACTCCAGAGTTCCAGACGTGAAACGTCTAGTGCAGGCCACTCGGTTCAGCGGTTAGCGACATTGCTGCTCGGGCTGTAGTGCCGACTGTTGCTAGTGCTCCATCGCCTCCACGCTCCAGCCTCCGATGCTCCACCGCGTCCATGCAAGTGCAAGTGTAAGGTATATTTTACTCAATGGGTTATGTGTTACCTTGTTGATTGAATTAGAATTATTATGGGTGTGGGTTACTCGATGGTATATTTAACCCACGTGTGTATGGGTTTGGGGGGAAATTAGACCCGTGTGTTTATATGGGTCGCCCGACGGAGAGATTTTTTCTTAACAGGTATGTGTTTAAGATGGTCAAACCCAATGGGTATAGACCTATTGCCATCTTTACACCAGCGTCACGTCAGCAAAACCGCCCGTGGTTTCGCCACATCACTAAAACCGTCCTTAAAATGTGTAAATTGAACTGTTTTGCAATACTGCTGGTGCTTTTCAGACGGTAAAATTCTTTAGGGGGTTATTCAGACTTTAGCGATATTTCGAGGGTATAGTTTAGACTTTTTCCGATTGGGAAATCGCTACACAGGGCACTCTTATTCCATTGCTTAAGAGCAGATATCTCATATCTCATATCATTCATGTGCGAATATTTTTTAACAATAGAAAAAGAGTTCATCTCTACAATAGACAACACCACCGCAGAATCCGTTATTCAAAGTTTTGACTTATATATCCATAATATAATTGTCTAGAATATATATGTTAATTAAAAACACAAGAAAACTAATAATCTGTACGTCAGTCAAATAATTGCGGTACATTAATTCGATTAATCCAGCACCAGCGCCCAGTTAATCTCAAACTAACTCAAATCTAGCCAATCCTAATATAATCCAGCAAAACGCATAAAGAAATAATACTGTATCAGATGTGTTTGGATGGATTAATGTTGGAATGTCTGGCACACTGGAATTCGTTATTAATTAGCGCCCAGTAGGTAAAGAGACCTCAACAACCTCGTCGCCTACCTCCTCGCAGCCGTCACCACCCTCCTCGCAGCCAACGCCAACGGCGCCACTACCCATCTCCGGCAGAGCCTCATTACCCTCACCCAGACCCTCCACGCCGTCGCCGATGGAGGCACTCTAGTCGGACAGCACCCAGCTGCTGAGGCCTCCGTTGACCACACTCAGAGCATTCCAGCTGCTGGGGACAGGTCGAGCTCGCCAGAGCCGATCGGCCTCGGCGGGCCGAGCGGTAGCAATGGGAACACTGCCGTGCCACTGCCGCCGTCGGTAGAGGAAGATCAGGATCACTATAATGGCGCTGCCGCCGCTACACCCGAAAACATTTTGTCTGAGCCGACGCCGGCGTCGAGTCCGCTCGATAGAGACAACTTCTTTGCTCTCTGCATCAAGGAGCTGCAGGACGAGGTGTTTCAGTTGCGGGACAAGGCCATCATCAACGCCGATATTATTATTTTCGCATGAACCAGAACAGAGTAAGTAGCTCTCTCATGAACAGCATCAGCTATTTAATTTACTTATGAAAAAATAGTTCAACTGTAGACAAAACAATACGATACATATATACAATAAAAATTCTAGTAATATATAGACATTTAACGTACACAATAGAACATGAGAGCCCCCGACCCCTTAATATTTTTCAGAGGATTGTTTACTGCTTACTTATCTAACATGATATGTGTTTTGATGCAGGCAATTAAATACCACAGGCGCCCAGCAAAACGATAAGTCGATAACTACTCGAGTGTCAGAATTGAAAACCTAGAATTAAAGGGATATGAAATGCAGAATCAATATATGCAATAAAACATAAACAGTGTACTTTTTGTTTGTTTAGTTTCAATATTGTTTCTTTTTTACCTTTACAATGAGGGAAAAATATATGTAAGGCGGGCTTGTGACATCAAATCAAGGCACTTTCATTTGCCATGTCCAGATTTGACGACGACTACTACATATCCATATATGAACTTGTTGACATCTGATTTACTCTAAAATGTTTCTTGTGCGACGTCCTAAATTTAGGATGCCCATGATCTCTATATATCTGTCGGAATAAGATAACGGTGTACGTTGTAAGCACAAAACTAGTATTAATTATTTCTATAACAAATGTCTAAAACTGTTAATGCAATGCTGATAGTTGCTCCCATGGACCGATTCAAATTCTCCAGTTGAAACCAAAATCAATCATATATATGGCTACTAATAACAGTCTGTAGTCTAGATAATATTTGTAGGATTCAAGTTTAGTTTAGTAGCTAATGAAACCAGCTTTCGTCTGAACAGTAGACTGTTCATTTTCACAGTAGGACTTTGATAGACCACTCTTATATCCTTTTAGGTAGTATTCACTGAATTGCTAGGCAGTTAATTTATATATCCATAATATAATTGTCTAGAATATAATTACTAACACATTTAAACTGGCATAGCTCTTTGTCAGTTTGTCTACAGAATTAGCTACTAAATAGCTGGCGGTTAATGTACAGAAGTTTTGGCCAAACCAAACAAGGCAAGTATCCTAATTAGTTCCAAGAAAGTACATCAAAACATGCAGGCGGAGGCGTTGGACGCGTGAGGCATTTCATTTCTCCTGGTTTGCCTTGTTTCCAGCCAAGATGAGGGAGATCTCCAGACCACGGCTGAATGCTTGGTTGAACAGGAAACGTGACTGGAAGG
>KE373031.1:261874-279842 GCA_000418225.1 Zizania latifolia | reverse complement strand
TAACTCTAAACTTAATTATTAGTTAAAAGTTATAAATATTGATTTTTTTAAAAAAAATATGAAGCTAGGTCTTATGTTTTGAAAAGTACAATTTTAGAGTTATGTGTAAGTCTTCCAGGCTACAGCTGCTCCAGGTTTGTCTCGGCAGGTGGTAAGCATCCAGCCATGCATGCATGCATCTCGTCTCGATCAAGCTATCGACCGACCGATCGGCGCCTATATAAATTTCCTATCAATCATACATGCAAAACCACACCATCTCAACGATCACACAAGCAGCACTGAAGCCACAAGAGCAGCTAGCTTGGTTTGCTGATCGATCATGGCGAGGCAGCAAGGCGCACAGCTGCATCCCATAATGATGGCCGTCGTCGTCGCGGCGGTCGTCCTGCTGCTCGCCGTCGCGGCCGCCGCCGCCCCTTCGTACCCAAGGCCGCCCAAGGCCCAAGGCCCCAAGAGTAAGCCGCGGCCGCCGCCGATGAAGGTGAAGTGCAAGGAGAGCCGCAAGCTCTACCCCTACTGCGCCGGCGAGAAGATGGAGTGCCCGGCCACCTGCCCGCGCTCCTGCTACGTCGACTGCGACACCTGCAAGCCCGTCTGCGGTGAGTAGCGCCATTAAATTAATGGGTTTTGCTAAGACACATTTCTCGCATAATTTCAATCACTATTTTTACTCCATCGACTCTTATCCTTTTTATTTTCACTTGCCTATAATATATTTATGTTATGTGGTAATTGTTAATATATCTTTTTATAAAATTGATTAAATTAAAGAAATTTAAGTTTAAAAAAAAACAAACGACTTACGTTTAACAGATAACAGATGTAATATTTTTTACAAAGAGATCTAGCGGGATAATCATTCTTAGAGATGCTTTATGATTTAGTTTTTATAGTGTAAATATTTGAAAGGTACATTATAAATATATGTAGTTTACAGTGTAACAAAATTGACTGTTTTTAAATGAGAAATGTTTGACTGTGTGCACTGTGCAGTGTGCAACGTGCCGGGGGCGTGCGGCGACCCGAGGTTCATCGGCGGAGATGGCAACGCCTTCTACTTCCATGGACGCAGGGACGCCGACTTCTGCGTCGTCTCCGACCGCGACCTCCACGTCAACGCGCACTTCATCGGCAAGCGCGGCGCCGACGGCATGTCGCGGGACTTCACCTGGATCCAGGCCATCGCCGTGCTCTTCGACGGCCACCGCCTCTACGTCGGCGCCAGGAAGACCGCCGCCTGGGACGACGACGTTGACCGCCTCGATGTCGTCCTCAACGGCGAGCCCGTGCTCCTCCCCGAGGAGGCCGACGCCACCTGGACATCCAGCGTCGTACCAGCGCTGTCCGTGACGCGCACCAAGGCGGCCAACGGCGTGGTCGTCGTGCTCGACGGCCGTTTCAAGATCAGGGCCAACGCCGTGCCGATCACCGAGGAGGAGTCGACTGTGCACCGGTACGGCGTGACGGCGGACGACTGCATCGCCCACCTCGACCTGGCGTTCAAGTTCGACGAGCTCACCGGCGACGTGCACGGCGTGGTCGGGCAGACGTACCGCTCCGACTACATCAACAAGTTCGACGTGAAGGCATCCATGCCGACGCTCGGAGGGGACCAAGACTTCGCCACGTCCGGCCTGTTCGCCGCCGACTGCGCCGTGGCGCGCTTTGGACATGGCCGTCGCAACGACGACGGCGCCACCGCCCTGCCGGTGGCAGAGTGATCGCTGGTGCATGTGCAACAAGCAAGGCGCTTCTTGCATGCTGCACTGCGTGTCGACCTAATCATCTTCGTGCCCTGTGTGATGGTTAAACTGTGTACGTTGTCACTTCCTGTGTTGTTCTGTTCATCGGCGATGCCTGCACTGCATATGTTGTGCACATGAATAATCTTGTATTCTCGTATTTGTTGATGTGCTGGTGCTCACATCAGCTGCTCTGTGTTAAACTCTTGCACGAGAAATAAATGTTTTCTATAACTATTTGGAAATGTTCATATATGGAAGCGTATCACTTTTGCCAGAATGATCAGTGGCTCGAAGAATAAGTTAGTGGAAATCACTCTCTGAAACAGCTATGTTACTTACAGTTTGGTGATAGCAAACTGTCCGAGGTGGCAATTTTGCAAGTGGCACACATTATGAACAGTATCAGGCGTAGACAAATTATAATTTTGGAATTTGGAACTCGTTCAATCGTAGCCTAAAGTAATAAGTCTACATAACCTCCTCACATGCTACTGATTGATCATTTAACCCTCTGAACTAATAAACCAGATGTTTAACCCCCTAACCTTTTAAATACCGTTTACTTAACCCCCTAAGGTGGTTTGTAAAGTGGTTTTGTCCTGTTGGCATGTCACGTTAGACAATAATACATAAGAGTTTATGCAGATTTTTGTGGCTATTATCTGATTTACCATCTCAAGTCTCACAACAAAATTTTTTAGAGACATAAACTATTTATACATGATACAAACAGGATGCACCATAATTTTGTCCAACATGGAGGAGACGTCGGAGTAAACGAGGAGGCACTCACGGAGTGAACGAGAAGTCCAGGGAACATAGCTGTTAGTTTTTTATGTAGACGTGTGTGACTAACATAACAATCTTGTTCAACGTGGCATGTCAACAGGGCAAAACCACTTTACAAAACCACCTTAAGGGGTTAATTAAATGGTATTTAAAAGGTTATGAGGTTAAACACTTGGTTTATTAGTTCAGGGGTTAAGTAATCAATCAGCAATACGTGAGGGAGTTATGTAGACTTATTCCGAGCCTAAAAGAGCCATCGTTTGAAGGGGAAAAGACTGTGTGGAGTTAGGGATGAAAACGGAGCGGAAAGTTTTTGTCTGTTTTGAGAAAAAATGAAAACGGAGAGGCTTATACGGATGTGAAAACAGAATTTTTCGGAACAGAAACAGATACATAATTTTTTTGTTCGGAAACGGAAACGGAAACGGAACTACGATTTTCGCCGAAAACGGATACGGAAACAAATATTCCGCATAAGAAATACGAAAAATTTTCGCTTTTACTGAACCAGCCCATTATCTAGATACAGCCCACTCTCATCGATTCAATCCAAAAAGCCCAACCAGCCAACTTTAAAATCTAGTGGACGTTTGGGGAGCGAAATGGACTGTATCTATCGAAACGAGGCAATCAACAATTTAAATTACTGGTCATCACGAATAAGTCGATATATCATAAAGCTAAAAAAATAAATTAAAACAAGCTGGCAGCTGCACCTAGTGACACGCTTACAGCTGGCTATATAAGTAGCAATAGCTCGGTCTTCCATTTGACATAGGCCGAACCTTCCTGGCCTCTAAAATACAGCAAGCAGTATTTTCTTAGAAATACACAACTTTAAAATACAGCAAGCAGCAGTACTCACTTTGTATTTTCTTAGATTACTACTGACTTCTGCTTTGCATATACAATGGTATTTAACTAGGTATTTATTGATTGATTAATTAGAAAAACAAGGAATTATGATAACCATCAAACTATTTTTTTTATAATTATCTTTACAACTTTAAACCATTTATATTATTCCGATGGATATTCGATCCGTATTCATATCTGCTCCTTATTCAATCCGTATTCATTTTCGATACTATTCGTTTTTGTATTCGTTTCCGGGATATCCGTTTCTGTTTCCGCTTCCATTTCCGTAAAAAAAATAAGGAAATGGATATGGTAAAACTTATTTCCGTCCGTTTCACTTCGTTTTCATCCCTACGTGGAGTATTATGAACATAAATTGTTTTTCTAACTCCTATGTGATACTGATGTAGCTAACAGGGGCAATGATATATCATTATTAGACCTGAACTTGATAAATCAGGTTTCATATACTTCAGAGAAGAAAATATAAAACCTTCAGCTTCTTTAAACAAAATTCAGCACTGTATGCAGCACAGCCAATAGATCAAAAAAATGAAACCTGAAAGATGCTGTTCTTATATCCATGAATCTTCTGTTAGCATTGAGCTGGTAAACATGACATTCTGAATATCGGCATGCAACCGGGAGGGACATCCTGAAGCTATTCAGAATCCACAACCACAAGTGCATAGGCTGAGTTCCAAACACAGATAAAACGACAAGACACCTTACATAGACAATATAGGAAAACAAATATCAAATTTAAAATAGCAATAGCAATATAACGTGATAAAAGTAAAAAAAAACCAAATAGCAATAGTACTATAGTTATTGCTGTCTAGCATAATAAAACTAGCAAATAATAATATAGCAATTTCGCAGTCCCTACACCAAAGCCACGCCCCTTTTCATTAGAGGGCACCTTCCATCTCTCATCCCTTTCCTTTCCAGCCACCAACGAAACCCTAGCTGCCGTTCCCATTAAAAGGTGTCTCTCGCCGCTCTTTCTCCCTGGTCTGCTGCCACTTCGGGAGCTACCTGTCTCCTCGGCCCCCCTGCGCCACTCCATCAAGCCACATGATGCTGTCATCTACCCGACCTCGTCACTCCGCTAGCGGCCAAGCCCATTGTACCCAACGCACCGCCACAAGCATAGTCATGCCATCGTCACGTCATAATAGACGTCTGCCTCACCACCCCCTTTATTCTGCCGATAAGTGCCACCGCCGCCGTGTGTCCCCCTGGCAACCAATGCAGCAGGACGCCGCCTTGACGCTAAGGTGATACCTTAATAAGCTTGGTTCCAAAGTATTCATCACATTCTGAAGCTATTCACCGTGCACAATGATGGGGAGATTAACTTTCTAACTACAACAGAATGTGTTATCACTCTCAATTGCAAATGGAGGATCTCTAAGATTATGTTATGGTTCAAGCATTCATCAGTCATCACCTAGTAATTAGGTCACAGCTGACCACCAGTCATACACATAAATAGGCATGACAACAATATAAATATAACAATTCAGCAGGCCTGAATGAGGACTAAAACATGAGTAATCAAACACAAAAATTGTTCTTGTGGTTGCAAAATTATCATCAACATATGCAAAGCATAAAGCAGCAGTTTTCAAGTAGAATAACAATGAAGTTCAAACAAGCTGTGACAACAGAAACTAGATTTAGATATGGAGGGATGGTACAACCAGCTGAAGGAGATCGCCGAGCCTAATCGATCTCCTGGAGCGATGCCCCCGCGGCGCCGGCTGCGGCGACGTCCTCGGCGGTGAACTTGCCCTTGGCCTTGTCGGCGGCGCGGCCACGGGCCTTGCGGTCGAGGATGGCCTTGCGGTCCTTGTCGAGCTTGAGCTTGGTGACGACGACCTTGGAGGGGTGGATGCCGACGTTGACGGTGGAGCCGTTCACCTTCTCCCTGGTGATGCGCTCGATGTGGATGACCCAGCGGCGGCGGTAGACCTGCACGACCTTGCCCTCGCGGCCCTTGAAGGTGCCCCGCACCACCTGCACCTCGTCGTCCTTGCGCACCGGGATGGAGCGGACGTTGTACTTGTGGCGGAGCTCGGAGGAGAGCGCCGCCGACATGAGAACGCGGCGGACCGAGGAGGGCGCCGTGAAGTGCGCCTTCCGGCACTTCCGCCGGGAGCTCGTCACTCGTGGGTTGCGCTTCATGGCGGCGGCGGGGTGGTGGCGCTGCTGCTAGGGTTTTCGCTGCGGACTGGATGCAGGGGATGGGAGGGTATATAGTGGAATGGACGGCGCGGATTGGCCCGATGGAATGGGTGGTTGGGCCGAGGTTTCCTGTGTGTTGGGCTCCGAAATTACGTGGGCTTCGAGGCTTCACCAAGTGGGCCACATTTGTGGAGACAGATGGGCTACACACGGCCCATATGACGTGGTGGCCCAGGCCTGATTCATCCGTGCCAGATCTAAGCCGTTGAAGGAGTTGTGGAGGCAGAAAATTTTAGTTTTAGACTTTCATTATTTGATTATTTGTAACTTAGTTTGACATGTCATTCACTTCACGTAAAAGGTAAATATTCAAATAGCACGGCGAATTCTTAAATCTCTCGGAATGGATTTAATTTTTTGTTTACAATATTTAAATGATTTTTCTCCTAAAGCATTTATTCAATTTGTGATCCAATTACAACATTATATTTACAACAATTTAATCAAAAAGCATGACATTTCATCTTCTGATTAATTAGGGTTGCTTACCACTCTGCATCTTTTGGCCCAGTTGCATCTCCTTTTTGTCCAGTAACAATTTTGACAGCAAACAAAAAAAACATCACCATCTGCATGGAAGTGGAAAGTGCTTATGGCGTGTGACAAGCAGAATAATATTGATAAACAATTTTGATCTTCTGTGACAAGTGAATAACTTCTTACGAAACCGAAAAAACTCTATGATGATAGTGATGAAGAGTCCGTGACCTTGACTCTTTCTCAATAACATGTACCCTCGTTGTCAGTGTCTCTACCTTTCCTCCTCGATCACACCCGCCTGCACCTTGCACGCCGCCCCCACCCTAGCTCGGCGGCGCGCCAGCCCATGCCCCACCCCCAAGCTTGGCGTCGGGGGCCCACGGCGGCGACCAAGCGCGCGGCGCCCCACCGCACGGGCGTGCCTCATGGCCCGACCGCTCCGCCCATCCGCCGCCGCCTACGTCAGATCTGAGCCTCCCGGCGCGCTGGTGCGTCGGCTGGTGGAGACCCCCGAACCCCTCTGCGGCTCCGCCCCTCGGTAGTCGGCCCACGGATTCCCCGTCGGTGGCGGGGGTTTCGGTTCCTATATTGGCGGCGGGGGCTTCTGGTCTTGGATCTTCTCCGGCGGTGCCGCGCATGTGGATGAGAAGTCGTCAGGGGATTGGGACTCGCACGGTCTCTCGGCCAAGATCACGGTTCCACTGACGAAGATGAGCGAACTGAAGAGGTATAAGATTTCTGACCTCAAATTCTTCGACCGCGCCGCTGCCGGGGGTGGCGCGCAGACGGGTCCTGAGGATTCCTTCTTTGAGAATTGAGATGGTGACCTTGCAGCCCGGTGAAGTGTACACCGAATCGCAGCTTTTGAAGGAGCTTGAGACACTCGTCTCCTGTGTCATGTTCAAGAGGGTCGACCTTGAGGGGAAGGCCAAGCCTGATGGCATCCTTGGCCTCACTGTTTCCTTCATTGAGAGCGTGTGGAGTGCAGCAAAGCAGTTCAAGTGCATTAATGTGGGGCTAATGTCACAGTCGGCAACCTCATATCTGATGACAATTTCTTTAGGCATCCATTCAACCTAGAGGAACTGTGTCATTTGAGCACCGCAACATTTATGGTCTAAACAGATCCATTGTTGGTTCTGTTACTTCAAGCAACCTGCTCAACCCTCAGGTTAGTTGGTAATTATTGCTTTTTTCACTGGTTTTGTTATTTGTTTCTTTTTATTGCTGTTAGATAAGTCATCTGCTGCTACCAGTTGTGGGAGGAACAATGTTTATCATTTATCTCATGCTATTCTATAGTTTGTTTATTTCATCATAATATTATGCTGACATATCAAAACTTGAAAATCTGCTCTTAGAACTGTCTACAATAGCCTTTTAAGGAATTATGTTTTAATTAACAATCATGCCTTACATGAAAAGTTGAGCGTGAATGTTTTCTGTTCTAACCAAATTCATGTAATCGTGGTCATTAATTTCTAGGTTACTTCAATACAATTTAAAAGAACAACTCCACTACATGTTCAGTAGGATTATTTAGAAATATCTCCTTTTTTATTGCTGGTGATTTATTATATGTGTATTTTATATGACCTAGCTATCTAGCATACGCCTAACACAATTTTCTGAGACATCTCAACTCTTTTGGTAGCTACAACTTTGATTTATGACATTTCATATGCACGTGTACTTATTTATGTTGTTTTGGGTCTTTAGGATGATCTCATTCAAGATCGAGTATGTCCATCCAGACATCCTTATCTGGATGGCATGGATGACCGTAGTAAAAGCCACACCTTCAAAACTAGCTGCTTTAATACCAGGAAATTGAGTCCCGTCTTCATTGCTGGCCTCAATATGGATGAAGCTCCACCTGTCTGGGTTGATAGAGTTGGATTTAAAGCCAATATTACAGATGAATATGATTTTATAGTTTTAAGTCAATGATGATCGTTGTCAAGGATAAATTACTTACCACCTATTTGACTAAATAGGTAAGATGCTCCGATGAGCGTACTATCATTGTTGTGACTGTGCTAAGAGCAAAACATAAACAAGGTAACCTTAATGTATCCTTATTAAAAATGTGTCAATCTAACTTGTGATGAACAAACTATCTAATATGTGATTATTTTGACATACTACTATTTAGATTTTAGTCTGCATTCTACATATTTTAGTAGGGCCTACTTTGAGCCAAACGTCGTAATTGCACGTGAGCTAAGGTGAAGGTAATGGAAGTTTAATTTAATTATTTTAATAATTTATTTTTGCTATTCTACTCATCTATTGTAATTGATTTATAGTCTCAACAACGAATTTGGTGAGAAATCTTTTCCATAGCGTCAAGATGTCAAAAACTTACTGGACAAGCATGACATATTATAGAAGGTGCAGCTCATTATGGAAGAAGCTACGAGATAACTTTAGATGTTTGCTAGAAGTAGATGTAATCTTTGTACTTAAGATACTTCTATCTAACATGCTTGTTAGATAATCATGATTGTGTAATTTTTGTGGTAACTTTTAGATGTATTTATGCAAAGAAGTTGTAACCAAATTACGATGAATACTATTTTATCATGTTTTAAATTATTTATATCATTTGCATGATGTGTTTTTAATGTTGTAAACTTTTTTTTTGTAAAGCACGGGGACTTAACTAGTCATCCAAGAAACACAATGTAACTCACAGGCTCACAGCTGATCTTGCATGCAATATCTACGAGATTCTACTAATCCAGTAATGTATCAAGCAACTATCAGGGCATTAGGAGAAAAAAATGTTGTCAAGCTGTACTTGACTCCACTATTTCTACTTGCACAAAGTGTCAAGCAAACATGATGGCATCAGACCAAAACAGAACGATGCAAAAAAAGTCGTACTTGCCTCCACTATTAATTTGTGGCGATCTGGAAATACTTTTAATTCCTCAATCAAGAAGAACCTATGATCTTTTTCATCAATGGAGTGGCATCTCAGCACTAGACAGTGTAGACAGACACAAATCGAGTGGTGGCAGCAGTGCAGCTCTGCGTCTGATTCCTTTATTCTTTTCCATGGTGTGTTGCCATAGCACTGGAAAGAAGAGAATAAACAGACAATAATGGTAATCCAGTTGGTATCACAGTTTGGGGGAAGATTCCAACAGCATTTAAACTCAATAACTTGGCTTTTCCTCAACAGAAAAAGGAGAGCTAAGTGGGGCTTGCCCAGAAAAACAAGACTGCAAAGACGAACATTTGGAGATTAAGAGGCCTCCACGCCGACAGTGTCTGCCTCCTAGATGACAAAAAAAAGGTCATTAAAAGAATCTTAGCAAGCCGGGCCTTAATGGTTGACTAGTAAACATCAAATCTAGCCAGCAAAACAGAATCTGTATGCAAAGTTACAACAAATTCCTCAGATTGCATTGTCGTGCAGACCTTACACAAAGGAGCAAGAGCTCCTTTTTGCAACACTATAAGATAGCTTCAGCAACATAATCTTCAGAGATCTGATTGCCTGAAGGTGTCTAATATTTCATAAAGACATAGCATAGGTATTGATCTATGATACTCCTTCTGTTCGTTCTTTAATGATAATTTGGAACAATTGCAATCTAAGATTGTAAGCTTACAAAATTCAGACCATGCTACGATATAAAATAAGTAATTGGATTCGCCATGTAAAATGGTATTATTATGACTGCCACTAAAAAATGTTGTATCATTATATTTTATTAAAAAATTATGAACATATAATGAGAAAATTTAATCGTCAAGTTTCCATATTGGAGACCGTTGATATCTAAAATGAAAATAAAAACAAATGACTTTAAAAACATTAAATTCAATGAAACTAAAAAAAATATGTGATCTATCTTCAAACATACATATCCAATAGTCAAAGAACACACCGAAGACATGTGAATAAATAAGATCAAACAATTATGCACATTTGTAATCACGATCATTCATATCCATAGTTATTAAGGCGGTAAGACAAGACGAGACTGTGGAATATTGCCTTACCACCTAAGGCATAAGGCGAGACGATACATTATACCCAAATATAGGATTTAGGAAAAAAATCAATAGATAAGTAGCAAATTTCAAATAGCAATAGTAATATAGCATGATAAAAATAGTAATACAATACCAAGTAGCAATATTGTCACTTTGGATGCCTTACAAAACTAAAAAAATATAGCTAAATTGCAATAGTACATTTAAAATTCTATCTAACAGTATATTTAAAATTTAGTTCAATAGCACATTGTCATGTGCTATGGGCTAGGGCCGCCAGGCCCAGGAGCAAACAGTACCGCGTGGTACTGTTCAGGTGAACAGTACCCGTGCGGCGGGCCAGCCCACTCCCTGGGTTAGGGGGATTTGTTATCCTTAATTAGTTACTTACCTTAGCCAATAAGTCAGGATATCTTCAATATCCCTCTTTAGCTATTTTCTTCTATAAGCCATTAGTCTCTATATATTATTATGTAAACCCTTTGGGCAGAAGCAAGCAATAAGAAATCAATTTCCAATCTCTACCTTATTCTCTCAATCTTTCCCGTTCTCCACCATAGCTCGGCAAGGGGATCAACTCCACGCCGGCCAGTTACATGACTACGAACTACACAGTCGAGGGCCTGCTACCCTAGGTACTAACGTCCTTGACACACATCCATATAAGTCTGGTCCAACAACCCATTTAAGACCCATCAAGTTTTTTTCACCCCTAAACCCTAACCTAGCATCTCTCTCCGACTTCACTCTTCTCAGGCCTCTGTCGCCGCCTCTCCCCTCTTCTCTCTCCCCTCTTCCACGCCACGTCCTTCCTTGCCGCGCCATGCCAGGCCTCGCCACACACCGCTCATGCCGGGCCTCGCCGCACACCGCTCGCGTCTGGCCATGCTGCGCCGCACTGGGCCTGGCCTCGCTGCGCCGCATCGGGCCTGGCCTCGCGGGCGCAACGTGGGAGGCCAAGGCATCCAGATGTCTTATCACCCGTAAGTGCATTATCTCTTAAGCGACGCTTTAGCGACACCTCAATAACTATGTTCATATCTTATGATTCTGATGGAAACAATGCTATCATCCCTACAAGTCTACAACATGAAAGAAGCTACATGAAGATGAAGTGTTGCTTTTATAGATTCTGCCAATAGCTTTACCAGAAGAAACAAAACCCTTGGTTGGCTGTCTAACAAAAAATAGCTAGATCCTTTTTGTGGCCTTCTCAATTACTTCCACAGCATACCCAACTAAAATACTTATTACTCGTGCCTAGCATTTTTTCTGAGCGTGGACAGCATGCTTCTTGCCACTATAAATAGAGGCTCATAACACTACAATGCCCAATAAGCAGCCAAGGGCACATCCAAGTGCATTAGGGTTGCCATTTACATCTAGCCAGAGCACTCATTTCCGAAAGTACAATTACTTGTCCCTCCAAGGTTCTAACCATGTCAAGGTCTGTGGAGCCTCTTATTGTTGGACGAGTAATTGGAGAAGTTCTTGACTCATTTAACCCATGCATGAAGATGACTGTGGCCTACAATTCAAACAAGCTTGTCTATAATGGCCATGAGCTCTACCCATCAGCTGTTGTATCAAAACCAAGAGTCGAGGTCCAGGGGGGTGATATGCGTTCTTTCTTCACATTGGTATGGAGTAGTCAACTCGATCCTGGGAGTTCCATAGTTGCCTACTTGGCTTTGGGTATATTACATATTTACTCCCTAATTAACTTTCAGGTTATGACAGACCCAGATGTGCCAGGACCAAGTGATCCATATTTAAGGGAGCACCTACACTGGTAACCTTCAACACTTACTATACAAAAGCCATATATTTGTGTCCAATTGGTGGTTACTGATTCACAAGATAACAATTTATTTTTGATGGAAATAGTATTAGTACCACCATATCTTGCCATTCATACAAGATAAGAAAATCATTTCTTACAAAAAAAATACTTCTGAACATTATAATGACAATGGTGTGGCCAGATCAGTAAATCTTAACATTAATACTTTCAGGATTGTTACCGATATACCTGGAACAACAGATGCTTCTTTTGGTAGGTCCTCTCCCTCACCTGTACTAGTCCGTTCCATACTCTGAATGCATTTGTTCTTTCGAGTATACATCTGTCTGCCATTCGAATTGCAGGAAGGGAAATCATAAGCTATGAGAGCCCAAAGCCCAGCATTGGTATCCACAGATTCATTTTTGTGCTTTTCAAGCAGAAGCGCAGGCAGGCTGTAGTTGTTCCATCTTTTAGGGATCATTTCAATACGCGCCGGTTTGCTGAAGAGAATGAACTTGGCCTTCCTGTGGCTGCTGTCTACTTCAATGCTCAAAGAGAGACTGCTGCCAGGAGGCGCTGAACGGCTGAAAAACCCAGCTCTCATTGCCGCCATGTGATAAATAAAAGCCCTCCAATATTCTTCTTCTTCCCTCGATGTCAATGTTGTCTGAGACATCGCTAATTGTGGATCAAGGCTTCATTACTACATTAGCTGCTCATAGCAATGTGCAATAAACCAAACGCGTTTCGCAGAATGTATTAGTATCAGATTGTTTTCCATATCAAAAACTAAGTAGTAGATTGTTCTGTAAGCATAAGCAGTAAGATTGAGAACCATGTTCATAAGTACCAGTGCATTTACAAGCCAATCTATCACTGAAACTAGGGCCAGCTGGACAGTCCCGACTAGCAAAAATTTATCCACTAAATCGTTGGATATTGTTGTGTCACCTTGTAGAACAATGAAGACCCACCCTCCTAAGTGTACACTGTGCTGCTACTATATTCTTAGCTAGAGACATGGAGATAAAAGGGAGATACCCAATGTATCTAGAGGAACATCCACAAGAAATGGCAAAATGATTTCTGCCTGTTTGCCTTCCCCCATGTCCTTACACTAAACGACAAAGAATCCACTGCTTCCCCCACTTTATGTTTGATTCGTGCCTAAGATCTTGAAATTTCGGATGGATGGGGATTTCAGGCAGCCCAAATTCTCCGAGAATCCGAATATTTCGGATCCACTCCCCATCTAGCCGTGCAAACGAACCTGAATTGAGTGGTAAACCAGATGGATGGGCTCACCCGGCTCGCCGCCGACCTCTCGTACCGGCCGGCGGAGGTGATCGCCGGATGGAGGCGTCACTCACCGCCGAGGTGGCTCCCCGACCGCGACGCCCAGTTGCTCGGAGAGAAACGCCATGTCGGTGAGCTGAGCAAGACGCCGTTCCCCGTATTTATTCGACAGCGCAACGCGTATTTCTACAATTTGTTTCTTTGTGAAATGGCGTATTTATACTAGTATAGAAGGCTTGGGCCTCCCATTAATATTAGTGGCCCTTTTGTAGGCACAAGAAATCATTTCAGGATGGCCCAAATTATATCAATTATATTTGGGCATCGTCTCTAAACAAGTATTCCTCAGTTTCACAGAGACTTTGTTTTTAACATTTAACATTTTTTATAAAAACTTAATTTTAGTTTTTCTATTTAATTTAATACATGTGTAATTAATGGATTCGGATTAATCAAGTGATCTACACATCGGGAAACATTCCTCAAGACATCCAAATTTGTCTCTTTTGTTCTGAAATCAGTAGTGCTCATTCAGATTTATTAGCGCTAACAATTTTTCCATGTTTTGGAATCTGGAGAAGCAAGACCTCGCCGAACTACTGCCGCCGTTTTCCTCAGTATGCCTGTCGCATGCTCCGGTGGCCCGTGAAGAACCTCCTCGAGCTAGCATCATCGTGCCCAGCGCCGGCGCCGTTATAGCGGCCGGAATAGGACGAGACGACGACGCTGCTCGCCGTGGCCGGTACCGCCTTGCCGACCGAGCTCGCCGGCAGCAGGCAGCTTGTTAGCGAGATATATAACCACGCGATGATTGTATTGAAATAGAGTTACATGATGCAGCTAACTCTGACTAACACAAAAGGAAGCTAACTGATTCCGTCGAAAAGATCAATACAGATTCTAGCAAATCAAACAATAGAAACTCGTAGACAATACAATCCACAAATGTAACAATTAATTGCTCTCTAGGTAACACAGTCATAAGCATATTCAGAAGTGGACTGATGATTGAACTATGACTTAGAGGTGTATTTCTGAAAAAGAGTGAAACCAAATCAAATAAAGGCAGGTATCTACAACCTGATTAGGTTACATTATAACATTAATCAACATAGTGGACCAGAATATACTACGTGGTATCCCAAAGCAACCACATGAGTAAACATATATTAAGTATCAATTTCTCATCGTTCTAGCGTCATGGATGCCATCAACTCACTTGCATACATGCATCTTCTTCATTGTTATAGTGCTGTTAGGTGAACCACTACGCAGAAGCCAGAAAGTAAATAAATATGCAAAATTTCAAGAGTGAATGTCAGAATAAAGTCTCTACTTTGAATATTTGCATATACTAAGACCAACGTTAGTAACAAATTATTGTTCATTTCTGTTCAAAATGATGCGACCTCATAATTCAAAATAAGAAATGCAATCAAGATTATTCAAAAATGGATAACCTTTGCAAGAGAGGGCACCTGTTTGAACAGTATCTGATTAAAATGTCAGTAGACAACAGTTACACAATTACTGGAACTCCTTAAAACTACTATACGATTACCTGCAACTAAATCAGATAAACTTCAGTATGGGAGAATCAAACATCTAAGTACCTAACCTACAAAATTTGATTGAAATGTACTGGGGAATAGAATTCAGATATGCATGGTCAGGTTGTATACATGTGTGGCGGGTGAATGCTGAGTGATCAGATCCAGGTAATCAAATGAGAAATTCCTGATAGCAAAATAAAATATTTATCGGTAGCGCTTCAGAATAAACAGAACAGGAGAAAATACATGAGCAGATGCTTCAGATATCAGGGTTTCAAGTACAGGGGATTAACTTCCAATCAAAATGGCTGACCCTAGGTTTATGGACACAATTATCATTATAACTTTTTGGAATGTTTCAAGGAGCAAAAATTGGATGGAATCTGAGTATCTGACCGCTCAGTCAATGGAAGACATACTGCTGGTTTGTACTGCACATCCAACCTCTAGCAAGCTGTGCAATGATTTTAGAACGCCGATAGGTGGAATAATAAACACTTGTGTATCTCACATAGTTATTAAGGCAGTAAGACGAGGCGAGGCACGCAAGGACCACCTTACCTTTTAAGCGGTAAGGCGTAAGGTCTAGTCTAACAGCACATTTAAAGACCAGTCCAATAGCCCATCTATATAAGTTCAGTCCAACAGCCTATTTAGAGTCCACCAGATTCTTTTCCCTCTCCAAACCCTAACCCTAGCAGACCATGTCTTGGTCATGTCAGTATCAGTCGAGACAGAATTTCTCTTAAAGATGTTACCAATAAAATGACCCAAACATTGATACATATCTGACAGGCCAATGGATGTGTCAGATGCCTATGGCAAAATTGTTTGTGATACAAGGATTATTCATTTCACATAATTATTGTGGACTTTTACCAGGACAAACCCTATATACTATTGTTGAAATCTCAGTCCCAAATGTTCACCACCATTCACATCTTTTGTTTGAGATAGTAGCTATATGGGACACATGGTCAGGAGATTTATATTGCACCTCATCAAAAGAAAACAACAATGGAGAAGTGTATCTCCATGAAGCATGAACATATGACTAAGGAAAAAAATTGACAAAAATTAGGCAACATAGAAGAACATGTTTGTATTAATTATCTATTTGGAATGCACCTAACTTCTTTACTCAGAGAATGTTCCCAACGCTCCATCTTCCTTGTGCTGATTGAAGTGAAACAAAAATATGCTGACTGAGCAAAGCTAAATAATGAACAAATGTTGTAAGAGAAATATGCATATGTCGGATGTTCTTACAGGGATTTCCACCAAACAAATCCACATGATCAATCTTGCTCAAAGGCCTATCTACGCACCCAAAACGACATTCTCCAAGTATTGAATTGCATGTTTTGGCTGCCCTTCATCAAATCCCTTAAACAAGGCATTATGTGTGCAGCGATCTGGATGAATACCATTCTGATGCATTTCACAATACAGTCTTATAGCCTCAGACCAGTTACCTTCTCTACAGTTCCCATCTATCAGCAAAGTGTATGTGTATTTGTTTGGCGTCAATCTCCTTTCCAGCATCTCATGGAAATGTTGATAAGCTAAGTTAGTTCTTCCCATCCTGCAAAGTGCATGTATGAGCACATTGTATGTCACTTCATTAGGTTCCACTCCTTCCTCCAGCATCTTTCGGAACCAACCATATGCTGAGTAAAGATTTCCTCTTCTACAGTATGCGTGAATAAAAATGGTATAGGTCACAGCTGAGGGTGGCAACCCACTTACAAGCATTCCATCAAAAATATCCCTTGCTTCTCTCAGGCGCCCTCTCTCACAATGCGCATGAATAAAGCAAGTGTATGTGACACTGTCAGGCTGTAAACCATCACTGACCATCTTCATCCACAATACAAAAGCATCTTTCAGGTTACCAGATTTGCACAATCCATCAAGAAGAACATTGTATGTGACTGTATCAGAAGAAATTCCTCTTGACATCATCACCTCTGTCAGATGTAAAGCATCGGAAGTAGAACCTAGAATCAGCTCTGCAGAAATCCTTGTATTATAGGCAAAGCAATCTGGCTGCAAACCTTTGCTCAACATTTCATCAAAGAACTCTCTTACCATCACAAGATTCCTCACCTTATGAGACCCATTCATGAGAATCGTATATGTAGAAACATCAGGATGACAGCCCTGCTTTATCATTTCCTCCTTGAATCTCCTAGCCCCGTCCAAATCACCTAATCTACAATAACCATCCAAAAGAACATTATATGTCAAAACTGTTGGTGTTAAACCTGCAGACCTCAAATCACCAAGCAACCAAAGTGCCTCCTTCAAATTCTCTGCCTTACAGTATCCATTTATTAAAGAATTGTATGTAATCAAATCTGGAAGCAATCCCATTGCCCTCATTTCCACAAACTTCATCTGTGCTGCTTCCACATTACCACTTTTAAACAGTCCATGAATAACTGCATTATATGTCACAACCGTGGGTACAATGCCCTCATTTTCCATCTCCAACTGCAATGCTCCAGCCTTTTCAACAGAACCCCTTGCAAACAACCCAGTAATCAGTGGATTAAACGTGAAAGCTGATGCTTTCTTGGACGATCTCATTCTATCAACCAGCTGAGCTGCCTTCTCCAGCTCACCTTTCTTGACCAACCCACTAATCAGCACATTGTATGTGATATCACTTGGCAAGCATTCATCAGCCCGGGCCTCCATATCTCTGAGCAACTTAGCGGCCTGATCCACCCTCCCCTCTCTGAAGAAAGAATCCAGCAACGTATTGTATGTGACAATGCTCGGCTCAATCCCGAGCTGGAGCATCTCTGCATACACTGCGCGCATGTCGTCCCACCTGGCCTCGTCACGCAGCGCACGGAGCACGCGGTTGCAGTCCTTGATGAAAGGGGCCACGCCGTGACGCGCCATCTCGCGGAAAGCAGCAAGGCATAGCGTCGAACAGGTGGTGAGCGCCAGGTCGTGAGGTCGGCATTCTGTCGAGAACTTGGTGGACAAGCGTAAGAGGAGGTTGAGGAGGTAGTGGAGGGAGGAGGTGGTGGGAGAGGAGAGGAGGAGTGACAGGAGGGGGAGGAGAAGGCCCACGTGGATGGCGCGGAGGGAGACGGGGTAGGCTGCGTGGATGAGCCTGGCCTCGGCGAGCGGGACGAGTACGGCGGCGTACGCGGAAGCGCAGCGGGGGAAGCCGCGCGGGG
>KE373031.1:222068-255504 GCA_000418225.1 Zizania latifolia | reverse complement strand
TAGTAGTTAGTTTAGGGTAGTTTAGTAGTAATTTAGCAGTAGTTTTGTAGTCTTTTAGGAGTAATTTAGGAGTAGTTTAGCAGTATTTTAGTTGTAATTTAGGACTAGTTTAATACTATTTTAGGGATAGTTTAATAGTACTTTAGTAGTATTCTGATGAAGCTTTTAGAGTAATTTAAACATAGTCGAGAGATAATTTAGCGATAATTAAGAGGTACTTTACAGATAATTTGTAGGTACTTCGAACAAAATTTATAGATAATTAAGGGATACTTTAGAGATAATTTAGCTGTACTGTAAGCATACTTTAGCGATAATTAAGGGTTATTTTAAAGATAATTTAGAGTTACTTTGAACAAAATTTAGAGATAATTTAAGGGTACTTTAGAGATAATTTAGAGGCACTTTAAACATAGTTTAGAGATAATTTAGATGTACTTAGCGTACCTTATTCTATGTAGCTTTCTTGTGTGTGCTAGCTTGCTGACGTAAGAGCCCACGGTGACTACATCCACTGCTGTTCCAGGTATCTAAACATATCGTACTCTGTTAGATGTTTTTCGTCGTTTAATGTAGTGATACTTTGAACGTAATTAGATGTAGCACTGTTTAGTTAATTCGTCTGTTGCTAAATAAGTAGATTTGATCTGTCGCGCTAGATACGTAGTTATATTTTTTATATTGTTTGCTGCTTAATGTTTATAGGCATGTCAAATAGAACATCATTTAGGATTTACTATAGAGATGGCCAAGTACTTGTTGGTCATGATGGTGCTGACCTTAGTAGTTTTCAATGTACCGAAAATAGTTTAAGTCGAGTGGTTGAGCGTAGCATAGAGAGTGTTAGGCGGTAGCTTTATCATATATTTCGATTGGATAGAGAGTAGTGGGAGTTGTATGTGTATGCTCGATGCAGCCGTGCGGCCGAAGAGTATTTTTGGGAGATAGTTCCTGTTACCTCAACCGTCATGTGAAGAGGATATGTCAGAAATGCACTAGAGCAAGGTTGGGAACGGGTTTTACTTATCTATTTTACTCCTCGTGCCTTTCGTACTCCAGACTCAGCACCAGACTAAGTTGCTGAGTCTGGAGTACAATTCGAGGTCGCCCAGAGTAGCCAAGTATAGGAGGTGATCTCCGAGACGGATGTAGTGCCACATTCCATGGATGCTCTCCCATCTATGATAGTTAGGGTTGCTGAAGGGCAAGCTGATGAAAGGGAGGAAATAGAGGCCATACCTAACTTGCTAGAGAGAGAGAACCAAGACTTCGAGAAAACAGTCGAGAAGGGTGCCAACGACAACTCAGACGAAGAAGAGGAAGCAGGGGATGACAACAATGACAATGAAGAGGAAGACAATGTGATTCCCCAACGAGTGACACTCGTTGGGAGTATGGACAGAACGAGGTCCAGAAGGATGCGGTGTATCCTACCAAAGATGCAATTCAAGATGCCATAAAAGCTTGGGCATTATCACTCCGGCGATCATTTCGAGTGAAGAAGTCAAACCACACAATATATGATGTTGTGTGCGAGAGGAATAATTGCCCATGTAGAGTTCGCGCACATCAACCGAAGTAGGGAATTCATTGTGTATGCTCAATTATGGTGCAACATACATGCGTGGTCGATACAGCTATAACCAAGCACAAGAATCTAAGTGCCAAGTACATTACGGGGGTGATGTATTCTGAGATTGTTGAGAATCTCAGTTATAAGCCTCGGGCCTTAATACTTGCCATAGAGAGAAGATTTCAGTACACAATCAACTATTTTAAGGCATGGATGGCTAAACAGAAAGAGCTCGAAATGAGGTTCGGTACATTCGAGGACTCATATCATAACATGTCTTTCTGTCTAGATACGGTGAAGAGGCACAACCCTGGCACATACTTCTCTTTCGAAGAGAAAGAAGTGATATTCCCGGAGGGTGCGCCGATTCTACATCGAGTTTTCTTTGCACTCGGTGCTTGCATCCGGGCTTTCCAGTACTGTCGTCCCATTCTTTGTGTGGATGGCACATTTCTAACTGAAAAGTATAGAGGTCAGATATTGACCGCTATTGGTGTTGACGGCAACAACCAGGTTGTGCCAATTGCCTTTGGCTTCGTGGAAAGTGAGAACTACGAAAGTTGAGAACTACGAAAGTTGGTTGTGATTCTTACGGCACTTGAACGTTGGGGTTCTTCAGGGCAGGCCAAATATTTATTTGTTGCATGACCGACATGCTGGATTTATAAAGGCAGCCCAACATATAAAGCATGATCTAGATGAGACATATCCTTGGAAGGACATTCAATCTCGATGGTGTATGCGCCATCTAGGTGCGAATTTCTACCGTCACTTCGGAAAGAATAAAGAATTGACTAATCTGTTCAAGAGACTGTGTAGCCAAAACCAAGAGAGAAAGTTTAAGGCCCTGTGGACGAAACTTGATGCGCTGACATCAAAATACAAGCTTGAGAAAGCCGCAAGGCAGCAATCTGAAAGTGATACGAAATCAGAGCCGGAGCCACTTTGTTCTCTGCCCACTGATGACCAACAGACGATCTGTAAACGACAGAGGACGAAAGTTCAATGCTTTTCAGATTGGATTAAATTCAAGAGTAGGAAGCATTGGTCTCTACTCTATGACACTTACGGCATAAGGTATAGCATCATGACACTCACGTTAATAGAGATATTATAAGTGATTTATTTGAGAATAAGATATAACCGAAGAAATAGCATAATTATTCATACCAGTTTATTAGCATGTGGTCCACGCTTTGATCTTGGCTTTGGCTTTTCAGGAGTGTAAGAGTAATTGGCACACTTCCAATACCTCATCTCGTATGTGAGGTCATCCATACTTCTCATGAACTTACATTTATCTCTACAAAAACCTTTCGGCAGACGGTGACGAGGATCGTAACCGTACTCAGATTTGTCCATTTTCACTATCTACGGTAAGAAAATATGCAATTGATATGTTGACATAAATTTAAAATATTATATTTACACCCACATGTTCTGCATGACCTCATGGTACCCAGAACAACTAATAAAAAAACACATATTTATTTAATATTCACATAATTTCGCTTAAGTGTGTTTAAAAAACCCTACATTATTGCTAAAGTGTGATTACAGTACCCCTAAGTTACTTCTAAACTATTTCAAAATCAGTAAAATATGTTTAAATTACCTCTAAATTATGTTTAATTAACCTCTAAATTATGTTAAATCTACCACTAGTCTACTCCGAAATTACCCCTAATCTACTCATAAAGGACCCCTAATATACTACTAAACTATATCCTAAAGAAAAAAAAGAGAGGAAAAAAAGACATACCTAGAAGAAGAAGTGACTGCCTGCGGGCTAGGAGGAGTTGCAAGGGGTGTCTGGGAGGGGGGCTTCGGCCTCTTTTTATAGAGCTGATGTTCGCACATGAAGTGTCGATCTAGGGCCAGTGGCCCTAGATCGGCACTTCATGTGCCGACAGGATCGCGCTGCAGGCCGATGTAGGCCGATTGGCCTAAATCGGTCGATGAACTGCCGATCTAGGGTCGATGGACCTAGATCGGCTGTTCAAGGCCCGATAGAGACCCAGATTTGTAATTTTTCAAAACCGTGTACCAAAATTGAAATTTTATTTAAAAATTATATTATTTTTAAAAAATTCGTCGGTTTATTTGGTTTGGTTTGTTCGGTTTGTAAAAAGTCTAGTTTTTAGAAACTATATAATGAATAAGTTAAGATTAATAAATTTGAAATAAAAAACTAAAAAAATTCTAGCCATGCTCCACATTGGTGTTGCTTAGATGAGGGGGACATAGAATGCTTCGACAAGGGAGCAGGCCCCGCGCGGTGGTGGGTGGCCGAATAGAGGGAGGCAGACCTCATGCGACGGTGGATGGTAGCCGACGTGATAGAGGTGAAGGGTGAGGTTGGTGCAGACAATTGTGTTGGTTGGGGTGCTAGCAGGAAGGTGTACGCGGGAGGGGATAGAGAAGCTCTTCGCTATTCTATTTTTGGAAATGAGAGGAGTTGATAGAGAATAAGATAGGATACTGAAGAAGCCAAAGAACTGCTGCTGGAGTTGAAGCTATATTTCACACTTTTAAAATGAAATAGGACGGTGGCGGCGCAACTCGTATAAAATTTTAGAAAAAAATTGTTATTGCCATTAACATAGACCGGACCGGATTTTGTTTCTACAACTGTTTTTAGGATATTTCTGTCTTGCCATCAAGTTTTGAAATTATTGTTTGAAAATACCATCGTAGCCAAATTCCGTCAGTTAACTTTCTGTTACAGGCTCCATTTTCCCGTTTTGCCCTTATACAGTTTATGAGAACAAAATTATCTTTAGACTGAAATAGTTGGTTGGTTTTCCAATATCTCTCTCACATAAATAACACTATTTTTTCTTAATCTCTCTGACATGAAACACTTACTTTTATACACATATATAGGAGAAAACTATATTGATTATGAACAAATAGCTAGACATTTATAACTCGTGTGGATCAGCAATGGTATTTTTGGATAAAAAGAAGCATCATATATACCGTAACAGATTACAAACAGCAATGACACTTTCAGACATAAATTGAAAACCAATGGCACTAACAATATATTGCATATCACAATCGCAAAAGCAAAAATCCAATCTGTGTCAATGACAATAACAAATTTTTTCATAAAAAATTCGGTCCCTGTCGGCCCTACCTTTTCGCTTGGGCCTGTTGTTAGCTAGTGATACCGATTGTAACTAGGTAAGGCCCATTTAAGGTTTAGGCCTAATTAGACATATTTAACGATTAGGCCCATGTAGGACGTCGCCTTCGCTGCGGGCCGGTTCGCGCCGGCCGAGGATGAGGCGGAACGGAAGTGACGACCACCCTGCGCAAGCGCATCTCCGGTCTTCCTTACCCTCACCGACGCGGCGACGCCCGCCCCACCTTATCCACGGAGGCGGCCTCCTCGCCCTGCGCAGCGCCGCACCGACGCGGGTCACCTCTCCCCCGGTAAGCCTCCGCTTCTTCGCCTTGCTAACCCCACCGGATTCCGGTGCGGCGCCGTGCGCCGATGGTTAGGTTAGTCGCGGGACGGA
This sequence comes from Zizania latifolia, assembly GCA_000418225.1. NCBI lineage: Eukaryota > Viridiplantae > Streptophyta > Magnoliopsida > Poales > Poaceae > Zizania > Zizania latifolia. Next base: position 250,404 of record KE373031.1, on the reverse strand, counting down.
TGCTGGTACAGGACCCGTGGGGCTGCGATGATGTTGCCCTCCTGCCGTCTCCGTGTAGCGGTGTAGGGTATGTGACTGTATGGCAGGGTTCCAGTGGCACGATTTGGTACATTTGGTGAGTTGTGTAAGGTTTCAGGCTACACCCCGTGATGGTCCGTTTGCTGCTGCTTGCTCGATTTGTTCCTTCTTGTTTATCCGGGTGACTAAATTGTATTGAAATGATTGTACATTTTTTTCGTAATGGGTGGGTAATCTGTGAGAATTCGGTCACATATTACAGTCGTATGTTTGTGCATGGCGTTGTCTGTCGCTGTGCCCCTCACATATTCTTTCCTTGTTAAATTTGTTCTTGGTGATTGATGAATTTACTGTTTTTATGCTTAGCAAGGGAAGTCCTCGGTTTAGGCTGTTCAACTATTCCTTGAGATGTTGGCGCATGGTCTAGCAACCAATCCCTCGAGGGCTGCTCGATGTCTGGTTAATTCGAGGGTGTCAAGTGCACCCTTGGGATTCGTTTCTTCGTTGGCCTCCAACAAGGGATGCAAGGAAAAGGTTAAACTTTTCATCAATGTGGATAGGTATACTGACTTTTGCTTATTCTGGCCTTGCCAACTCTGTCAAAGATTTACTGTAGTTTATGCAGTGAAAAACCTTGTTGCAATCCTTGAATGCAGATACACAAAGTATAGTACTCCTTTCTGTTATGCACCGCGAAACACCAGAATTACACCACTCGCTACTGCATCATTTGGTGACACAGCTGACTCATCAACTCGTAAGTATTTTGTTTCCTATGTCTATGTCAAAGAAAAGCTCTCCATAGTTAGTACTTAGTATGCATATCCTTCAGATGTATCAACCAAATTTGTCATGTTGAATTATAGTAACATGAAGTATGTTGATAAACACTGGGTATGTGTAACAAGCTTCTAGTTTATTTAGAGACATGCTTGAAGCTTGATCTTAAATTGTAAATTATAAACACCTAATGATACAGCCAAGTGTATAGCATTGGAGTGTATTATGTCAAAATTACCCCGTTTTAGTCATTAACTCATAATCTGTCCACTCTTGTTTTATTTGAGGTCACATGCACCTCTTGTTGTCTTGTCAGTTTTGTTGCTTGGATTAGTTCTTTTACATCTCAATTTTTTTAACTACTTAATTTCTTCAGCCATCTTTCCTAGAATCAATGTGAAAGATCCATATCAGCGACTTGGAATCAGCAGGGAAGCTTCTGAAGAAGAAATTCGAGCTGCCAGGAATTTTCTGATAAACAAGTATGCAGGCCATAAGCCAAGTGTTGACGCAATTGAGTCTGCCCATGATAGAATCATCATGCAGAGTTTCTTTGATAGAAAGAAACCAAAAGTGAATCTCAAGAAAAAGTTTAGGGAAATTAGTCAATCACGTGCAGTCAAGGCTATTCAGGGCAGATTTCAAACACCTTCTAGCAGAGTGATTTGGCAGACAGCAATAACTTATGTATTGCTTGCTGTGCTAACACTTGTTTTCCCTACTGAAGAAGGGCCAGCTCTACAGGTGGCCATCTCTTGTGCAACAAATATATATTTCATTTATCAGAGACTCAAAAGTGGATGGCGGACATTCTTTTATGGGTATGTTTTTTCTTCCACTTTGCAGTGTTCTATTCTGGCCTTTAGTTTGGTCAAGATATAGTTGATTGATCTATATGATTAGTTCCATATGGTACTGTACCATTTGCTTTGGACTCCTACTCTATACTCTGTGTCTCTGTGTATTGACCTTTTGGTGTTACTGCTCCCCCCAACTCACCCCACAACAACCACAGTAATAATAATAATTTGCTCTAGCAGCACCTGGTCCCTCCTCTGCACAAAACATGAGTCATCACCGAATGACTGCTGCAATCTCTGTAGTCATGTAGTGTTGCATAATTTCAGGACAAATATATACAATGCACATAAGAACTTCATCCTCTCACATCATGAAAGCAAGCCTTGTGCGCATTGTACCATTCTGGTGATGGTGGATGTTTTCATGTATGCATCCTTCAAAATATGCTGGGAGCTGCTTTTATGTTGTGCAGATTGTGTTGCAATGGGTAGTTCTAGACTTTGAAGCTCATAGTACAACTGGGGTGTAGTAGTTGGCTTGGGATTCAATCTTGGGTTGCTTGGTGAATTCTAAACATTTAATACTTTTTAGCATGGAAATTTAATAGCACCAGCCGGCCAGTCTGCACTTTGCCGTATCTTCGATATTTAGAACTAAAAAGTAAAGTGCTTGCCTCTGAAATGCATAATAGATTATATCACTGTCATATTATGATGTTAACTACTAGCTCCAGTTTTCTTTATCCAAGATTGTGTTGAGAACCTGTTTCCACTGCTCCATGAGTCCATGTACATAATAGAATATATCACTGTCATATTATGATGTTAACTGCTAGTGCAGCCAGTTTCCTTAATCCAAAATAGTTTTGAGAACCCCTTTCCATTGGTTCCATGATCCAATTCACCTTATGTGTTATGAACTCAATTCACCAACCATCACAATAAAAAGTTCCTGCCTGACCAGTGCCAGCTGCTCATCAAATGTTCCAGGAGCGTGTCAACTAAATATCAACACAATGGATATTCATTCATTTCATTATTCTGTCAATAAACCAGACTACTGACGTATAAGCACACAGAGTTGTGTCAGGGGCACAACCTTGGCAGCACTTATTATGCCAATCAACCTTTTATGTTCCTGAATAAGGTTTCTTAAATGGAAATGGTGCCAAATGTGCAATCTTTTCTATGCTTGCAAACTAAAGTTGTGTGTTTCGAGACTACTATCTGGATGTATCAGAGGGTAGTTGTTTTGTGACTGCATACTGCAATGCAATAGTGTGTAATATGCATGCGCTGATGCTAGTAACGCTTAGACTTGCCTTCATAGGACTCATTTTATTATGGTTCAGAGCTTATAATTTAGGTTAGTTGTTTATGTGATTATTGACCTTTCGTGTACATTATGCGTTATGATATGCAGAAGGATATTCCTGATGCTAAGTTTGCTATGATCTTTCAGGTTTGGATCCTTCTTTGCATCCTGGTTCCTTGGCACGTTCTTGATGGTATCTGTAATTCCGCCTATTCTGCCTGGTCCAAGAAACTTGGAAGTGAGCACTGCATGCGTTACTTATGCACTCCTTTTTGTAGCATCGACCTTCCTGAAGTAGGAAATCTCCATATCGTCATTTTCATGTTAGCCGTTAGTCTTGCAGCACTGCAGCAGTCAACATGATTCCCGTAACAAAATAGCCTGTACAATCCATTATATCTCTTTTTTTCTTCAAAAAAGTGGAAACGTAGTCGTTTGCAGAGTTGCTAATCGTCCTCAGGTTGTAACGTGAGATGTAGAACTTTTTTTGCCCTGGCCCTTGAGAGTCTGATTCTTCTGGACATTTTGGTTCCTGCATTGAATGCAGATGGTTTTCAGATAGATCATATGAGATAACGTTTATGTGGATTGAAATGTGAGATTCAGTCCAATCCAATAATCGTCTTTTTGGATCTGGCGTCAGTGATGGTGCATTTCTATCATTTCCCCTCGAATGCTCCTTCTCAACTGTCCTGATTGCGCTTGCAAGACCGGAACTGAAGGAATTTCCTTGGTTGTTATGCCTGCTCTGATCTGATCTTGCAACTCTCTTAGTTGTTGTGCCTGCTTTGTCGTTTCGTAATGTGCCCATTAGTGCACTGGTTAAATCCTCAATTATCTTTTGAGCCCTCCAGTATTTTTTAGACATGTTAGCAGGGTGGATAAATGACTTGAGATATCTCTTATTAATTTTGCTAGTTTTAATTTATAGCCAAACTGATTGAGTGGTATGACTTGATTAGCTGGAGCCTATTAATTGAATACATATTAACTGAAGCACACGAACTAAAATCTGAGTATTCATGGGATTGATTTTGAATACTAAAAATCTAAGTCTTTCTAGAACAAAGTGAATACGTTTTTTCATCTGCCCAGAAAAAAACCAATCCTAACTATAATCAGAGGAGAATGAAGATGTTAATCTTGAAGCTCTCGGAAGATTAAAATCTTTGAAAATCATTCAAAATTTGGACGCACCTCCTCTCTATTCATCAGCCCATCGCGAGGGGTTGCTAGAGACACCCTTTTATATTATTCATGTAATCTAATACTAAACTTATACTCCATCATCCTATAATATTATTATCACTGTTTACTTTTGTTATACTATAAAATATTAAAATCAAAACTGATTTTAATAGCGTGGGACAAAATGAGTACTTATTAGTTGACCTTGATTCCTGTGGGTACAGAAATAGACCCGTCACCACCCAGGACGGCCCACCCGGAGGGGAAACTGCCACACGGTCAAGTCACGCATTACCCGTCTCAGAGCAACGAAGACCGCCGGAAATTAAAAAGAAAAAGAAAAAAAACTCCACAATGGCCGCGTCTCCTCTCCTCTCCTCTCCCCGGACCCCGGCTATGAAGAGGAGCATCCATCCATGGCCGTGTCCTCCTCCGCGACCGTTCAGCGCTCCCGCCTTCTTCCCCGCCGCTTCTCCCGTGGTAAGTTGATCCCGTTCCCATCTCGAGGCGCCCGCTCCCTCTTCCTGCGCGCCCCATCGCGAGACAGCCTGTGGTGATTAATTGCCTCAGGTCAGTGTGGCTAGCTCTTGCCTTGGCTGATGCTGTAAAGTGTAAATATGGCCTTGATCCGTTCTGTTTGGGACCTGTTAGAATTTTCTGGATGATTTGGTGTGCTTCGGTCTGGTTTCCAGATTCGTTGTTGGTGCCTGCAATACAAAGTTGAACTTTTAATATATTTATTATCTCCTGTCTTTTAAGCATTGTCACTTGCCTACATTGGTCAATTTGGATAAGTTTGGTCCGCTTATGCAGATTTTGTATTGATGCTCGCTGCTAATTTTCTTGTGAATTTTGCTGTGTGATCCATATCAATTGTCATGAAATATTACCGTACTATATATATACACACACAAATTAGATGTAGCGCAAGAGTTTATACATTGCCAATGTTTCACCGTTCTATTGCAAGAATCTGCTGATGCAAATCTTGATACAGATTTGACCTTGGTGTAATGCAAAGGAAGAAGTTTTAGTTCTATCAGACGACAATGGGCATATCCAAGGTGACTGGCATCGCTGGAACAACTCTTCTTGTCACATCTATTAGTCTGTGGGGGATCGGCTTAAGAATTGTTACGGTTCCTTTTCTAGCAACCGGTATCGTTGCCTATGTTGTCACCGTTGCATCTCATAATGCCATCAACATACCGTGGATCTTGGGGAAGAACTCAGAGGGGAGGTTTTTGCTTTGGTCATATGTATTCTTTGGTCCTTTCTTGATACTTGCCCGCGGATATGCAATTGTAAAGAGATTTATGAGGAAGGAGTCTGTGTATGACATGATCTCAGAAGGCCTATACCTGGGAGGATGGCCGTTTATGCTGAAGCACTTGCCCCCTGGAAACCCATCTGTTATTGATTGCACATGCGAGTTGCCAAGAAGTGGCTTTGTTCCAACAAATGAATATCTTTGTGTTCCTACATGGGATACAAGAGCTCCGGCACCATACCAAATTGAATTTGCAGCACGTTGGGCATGCGAAAAGAGAGCCAAGGGGAAATCAATTTATGTACATTGTGCATTTGGTTAGTAATGATCTATCATTCTATCTCATCACACATTCTGACTTTTTCAAATGGTTAACACAAGGACAATAGTTTTATAATCTAGTTTTGTACATAACTGCAATTGCTAATTTTTTTAACATTATATGAGAGGGATTATGTTTTTTGCATGATTTCATCAGGTCATGGAAGAAGTGCATGTGTCATGTGTGCAGTTCTAGTAGCATTGGGCGTTGCTGAAAACTGGAAGGATGCAGAAAACATTATCCGAGAAAGAAGAAAGATAAAAATGAATGCTGTTCACCGGAAATCATTGGAAGATTGGTCAAAATATCGAGTCTCTCAGAGAAAGGAAACATAGCTGTGAGTCAATTTTTTTCTCAAATGGTATACTTGGTTTGTGATTTTAAAAGAAAATGTTCAAAACACATTAAGGTTGTATTTTTGTAAGAACATCGTAACATTCTTCATTTGAAAACAATCCAATGCTCATGGCAATGCTTTGTGAAACACAAAAAATCTAGGGAAAAGTAAACCACAACAATATGTGCAATATCAGTCTTTAAATGATATGCCAGATCTGGAAAATGAATTATGTATACATGGTGCATTACAACCCCTCCAAACCCATGGTAATAAAACTGTAACTGATAATTGTGCTGTCCTTTAGTAGTATACAATTTTATCTTTATATCTAGGTAGTCTGGATCTCTTTGTTTTTTTGTCAGATTCCCTTCTGTTCTTTTTGATAGCTCACTCATTCAATTCAAGATGGTCTGGTAGTAATGCACGCAAAGTAGGTTCTGTTCTAACTTTTAACCACCTGTGTCTGTAGAATTGCAAAACATACCTTTTTATCATTAGAAGGCACACTTTTCAAAGTGAAGGCTTCACAGATGACAGAACACATAAGTTATCATGAGACACACAAACAAGTAATATTTCCAGCAACAAATTCTTGCTGACACCTTTTTGTTGTTGCTGGACAGGACACTTGACCATTTGACATCCCAGGCAAACTCTATGTAAACTGAGTTCTGAGATATCTTCCTAGTTCTGAAGCTTCCTTTGTTTTCCAGCTCACATCTGTGTATCAATATCTGGCAGATTACATCCAAAACTTCTCGCCGGTTTTCCTTACTTTTGCTCCTACTTGAAGGTTAGTTCCAAAGTGCATGTGAATCAGAATGCTGAAAATTGGCTTTCAGATGGTTGTGCTGCGATGCTTAGCTCTCCACAATTGCCTTCGTCAGCCACCAATATCCTGCAGGCAATTAAAGCGCCAGCAATAAATAAATGAATGATGCATCCAGAAATATAGCACTACAGCTGATGTCCTATTATTCTTTCAGCCCTTTATAGATTTTGGTTAGTTGGCTGAAATAGTTGAAGCATCTAGAGAAAGGGACAGAAACAATGTCTAGTCCTTATATTGTACACTTCACATCACTGTGTTTTATCATGTTTTTTTAGGATAGGAGGTTCCTAAAGGGATCACTACTAGTTTATGGGTGTAATGACCTTCAAAACTATGATAAATAAAGTGCATGCATGATATGCAAAATAAGCTTGCGGACCTTTGAATCTAGTAGGAGTCAGGTCCATTCCATGGCTCCATGCTGATTCAATAGTGCACCTATTATTATATTTATTACATCTACTAAGCAATGGCTCACATATATGTACTTCAATTTTCCAATCAGAAACAAATAGTACCTTCAACAACTACAGGTAGGTTTTTTGTTATAAAAACAAAGAAAGGAAAACCCTCAACTATATGGGACTGGTTGGAAACTTGAAGCTTGCATGGTGCTTACTCTCGGGGACGAGAAGCCCAGATGGAGCTCAGGGCCCGGAGGCGATTATGGTACTCGCCAATGGCCAAGAAACATCGAGCTGCCTGCCTAATTGTCAGAATTCTGTGCATCTGATGAAGAGTCTGCTGCCTCAAGTTGTCAGCCTGGAAATCCAATGTCACATGTGTAGTTTTAGTACATGGTGAAAATGAAGGGCTTAAAACTGAAGGGCAGTGAAGAACTGGAAAATCTTTACCTGTATGACAAAACCTTCAAGGTTGGACAGCTTGCCTAGGGCAAGGGCCATGTAACCCATGAAGCTCCTAATGTTGGCGTCGTCGATCATGGAGCCACCGTTTGCCACAGTCTCAGATAGTGACTGATGCAGCTGCTCAAGTCCCTGGGAGAGAGCTTCCTCTGTCTGCTGTGATGATTGTTGAAGGCTGTAGATGCCAACCACTTGCTGTTCTGTCAGGGGATCTAGCCGGGGTACCACTATCTGCATATCAGCATCAAGAGCATGCGAATGTACTTAGAAGATGAGCTTAAGGCTCTGTTCTAGACAGCTTATAACTGGCTTATGACTAAAAAAGCTATAAGTTGTTTAGAGGGTATAATTTATTATTCAAATAAGTCATAAGCTCATTTATATTTCTATTGATAGAAAAAACTCTCAAAACGAGGCTTTCTAAGGCTCCAAGCTTACTTTTATCTACACATCACCTAATGACAAAAATAGATAAGTACACCAAACAAAACAAATATAGCGATAATGTAGTATTTTTATCATTTTTAAAATCTGTTTAGAATAAGATTGTGAGCTTCTAAGAGTTTTTGAGACATCAGCTTATTTGATAGTTAAGTTTACATTGCTTATAAATAACTATCTAGAAGGGGGCCTTAGCATGGTCACATTCTCATCCAGAATTGATTTGGTAAATTAGTTTTGTACATTTGGAACTGTGAAGTTAGCTTCATGTTTGATGTGGGTGCATTTTCTGACCAAACTATCCTCGACTCAAACTCAGCTTCGTGTCGAGAATTCAGATACGAGGCTATCTACGTATATACAAATACGGTATACCTTGAGCAGATCGGACGGCCGGAATCCGCCCATCCAGAGGAAGCAGCGCTCGGCTGGGGTGGCCCACGTCTCGGTGATGAGGTGGAAGACGTCGGACCTGGCCGCGGCGGCCCTGACGCGGAAGAGCTCGTCGTAGTGGGCCAACGTGTCGTCGACGATGGCTCTCAGCTCGCCGTCCGGCAAGTTCGCGTGCAGCCCGCCGTGCAGCTCGCCCATCCGCCGGCCGCCGTCGTCCAGCCACCGGCCGTACTCCACGTCGAACATCGTTGCTCCTGATCGAAATTAAATGGGTATCACGCAGCCTGGTGTCAGAAACTAAATACACATGATCAAATTGCACACCTGAGCTGGTGTTTCCACCTGGAGATCCTCCAAGAAAGAGGCCCTGAACAAAGGTAACAAATTCAGAATGCACTATGCATGATCCTAGATACAACGTTCAGTTATTAGTTTATATACCACAAAAGAGAGATGCATGTCAAAATTACCTGGGAACGAGCTCTGTCGAGATTCTGCTCCATCTGAGCGAGCTTCAGTTTGCTGCTCTCGAGCTGCTGAATGTAAGCCTGCAATATTCGATATGTCGACAGATTAAGCTCTCAGGCACGTACTTGGGAAACTCACTTCAATTCTGAGCATTTCAATTCACATGCTGGTAACTTTCAGAGAGTCAGCTCACCTTCTTTCGTAGCCGACTCTTGCGTGCAGCCTCTCGGTTCTGTGCTAACCTTCTCATTTTCTGGTGATACCAAGACAAAAAGAGTAACTCACTATCTCAAACTCTGAATTGATATAGTCATTAGCTTGCATTGCATCATTGCATGGTTATGTGCATGCATATGCTTGCATGAGCAAGTACACATCATCTTGCTCTCTAGTTATGCATCCACTGAGAGAAGGAGAGACAAACCTTTGGGTCAGTTGTCTTTGCCATCCTGTTGTTGTGACTGTGAGTGGAACTTTCTGCCATCTTCTGCATGCCACATGGACATGAACAGGATACAAGATGCACATTTATTACTACAGCATATTACTACAGCTTTGCACAGTTAGGAGCTATAGAAGAAAAATGTAAGAACAATGATGCTATGAATATGTGTCTATATATGGTGCAAATAATATAGCATGATCTTTGCACGCACGTTACATCAACCAGATATATATAAAAAAGAGTGTTGTATATTCGGTGGAAGCCACCCACTCTAACAACAGACAAAACTTGGTTCTGCTTTTTGTTTATGTTGCTGTCGAGCCCTAATTTGCAAAGCTCTCTTTCGGTTAAGTGTGAATTGATTAGATGGTATAACTATTGGGTGATCATACACCCAATATGATCTTGGCTGTTCATCGATTGACCAGATCACCAGATGGTTACCTAAAGCACCACTGACCAAAATGCTACTGTTCAAGAATCATTTAGTGCAATTTTTATTAGTCCATGTTTTGTGCAAGCTAGAGACAATATACTATAAGAATGGCCACTTATCGCCTAATACAGCACATGAGCTGGTATGCACAAATCTAGCTAGCATATCCTCTTACTAGACTTATCTGCTCCTCTTTATTTTAAAGAAGCACAAAAAGAAGAGAAATTGGTAGTGCCTAGCAAAACACGTGTCGCAAGGGATTTCAAATAATATTATTAGTTCTTAAAAAATCAAAATTATATGTATTTGTTCGAGAAATGTACATATTATTTACTTACAAATCTTAATGTACAAATAGTCAAACCTTACAAATTTGCTACTGTGGTAACGGTGTCAATCTGCTTGTAGAGGACATGTGCAAATGACAAATGACAAAAACTGCAGAGATAATAAGTGGTCATATTCTCCATCTGATACCATGGCAAATGCTGGTCCCATGGAAGAAGCATCAGGGGAGCAAGTTGGAACTTTCTAATATGGGGCCAAATGATACACCTAATGTGTTGGGAGCCTGGGATTGGTGATCTTGGGAGCAGCAAGATCTTAAATGGTGTGAACAATGGGTTCTTCTACCTCTAGGAGTATGCTGCATGACTACATGAGCATCTTGAATGTTGTGGACTAGCTACTGACATGACACCAGACTAGGGAACACTGCATTGCATCTGCATGGTTTTATTTTCTTCTGACGATATGCTGTGTGCATTTGCATGATGAGGAATTGAGGATGACCAAGAGAGATCCAGGCAGAAAGCAGAGACAAGAACACCTCCAGGAAGTGCACTAAACTGCACCAAGAAACTCCAGTAAGTAGTGGTAAACTAGTACACCGATATGATCACAGCAATGCAAACCTTTTGCTGCAGCTGTTGCGGAATTTGATCAAACTGGGTTGCCATGTCTGCCACTGCACCTTGCTGATGTGATGAGGCCTTTTGATCACTGTTGTTCTTGCTGCTGCTCTCTGAGTCCGTTGTGTTTGCCGTCACATTTGAACTCTCCTACACGCCCAAAGCAAATCCAAGAGCTCAGCTGTAAGTTTGTCCGTGCTACAGTACTTGCTAGATGTCCAGACTGAATCACTGAAGAGAGAAATACTAGTGCCAAAATGCAGCTAACCATACTTACCTTAGTTGTGTGAAGAGATCTCATAGAGTCATAGGCCAGGACGGGAAGATGTCCAGTGTAGGAGGCGGCCTAGATGCAGCTGAAGTTGTGGCAGTAGCAGCAGTTGAGAAGGCTGCAAGAAGATATCATAGGGGAAGAGGTGAAAAGCTTGCATTGGGATCACAAGGCAAGTGAGCCACTGTGGCAGTGAAAGCCTGAAAGGTGACTTCAATTTATTCCTTTTGAGCTGTGCATGCTGCCAGTGAGCCAGAGCTGGTACTTGTACTACCATGGAGACTTCTGGCACTCTAGAGAGAGAGAAGAAGAGTCACAAGGCAGTCACACCACATACACATGCTGACAAGAAGCACAACTGCTGCTCTTGCATTGCATGACTACTTTTTTGAAAAAAAAAATGAATTTGCATGGTTACTTTTGACTACAATTCCCTAACCTCTTGGGAAAGTGACTCACTAGGTTGTGTGCTTTTGTTCTTGGTCACACACACGCGGTGAGGGAGAGAGGGGGGAGGAGAATAGGAGATGAACGTACGCGTGGTGTCTCCGTGGTGAGCGGTGGAGGTGGTGGTTGTAGTTTGTTGAGCCCTCCTGAGTGTGGCAACCTGATGAACTATAGCCTCCTCTAGTTATCCAAAACAGGTCGCAGCACCTCCTCCATGCTCGCTGTCAGGAATGCAAAAGGGCAATTAATACATATTAACATGAGATCAACAGCTTGTTGGGGCTAAATCTGGGCATAATGGTCTGAAGAGAGAAGAAAGATTCTTGTGTGCTCAAGAACATATGCAGGAAGCCAGGAACCATGAAGACCGGTAAAAGGACAGCGCCAGAATGACAAAACAAGCTGAAGGATTCGGATGAGAAGTTTGCATTGAGCAGCTGGTGCACAACTTTTCCAAAACTTTGGAATGAAGCGCATGCATGGTTCAGATCACGTTTATCTTGCTGCACGGCTGCACTTGCATAGTATATGTAATCACGAAAAAGGGATTGAGCTCTTACAAGAAGTTTGTAGAAGGCATGGAGTTGGCCAAGGTGCCATGGAAGCCATAGCCAAGAAGCCAAGAACATGAGGATTCCTCGCCTCTCCCATCCTATGAGCCACAACAACAGCTTGATCACAGTATCACCAAGAATCAGATACTCAAATTCTTCTACCTCCACTGGAGGAACAAGCATCCAGCAGCAACCCGGCCGGCTTCCCTGCGCTCAGAACAACACATGAGGAAGAAAACAGCACATGACCGGCCGGCTTGATCGCTGCTACATACACCAGATGATGTGAAGATCAAGATGGAGTCAGAGAAAACACCAAGATTTTGGTCTCTTGTGACAAGCAAGAGCTATCAGAAAAGGAGACCGGAGTAGAAGCTGAGTGCAAGCAAGCTTTGGCCGTTTGAGCTGTGCTCAGCTAATTGCTCTTGGCTCTTGCTGCTCATATATCTGAAAGTGTAGCAGTTTCACCTTCCTGTCTGGGGCATGCTAATCCCACGGTTCGGAGAAAGATCTTGTCCTTTCTATGCTGGTACACTCTTCCCTGAGACACACCGTTAGAAAAAAAAACTAATCAGTTCCGGTTATATAAGTGAGATTCCAGTTTTTACACTCTCTAGGCGCAAAAAAATCAAATTTTTTCGCATCCTAGGAGATATCTAGACAACTTTTTTATTCTGTCAGATCGAACACTACTTCTGCCAGATACAAGTAGCAAACCAGCACATGTAGCTATCAATTTATATGTGCATCACTCGCTCAGTACAAAGCTCGTTCAGATGTAGAGTGAAGCTAACTAGCTAAGAACAAAAGGAGGAGCTTACACGGTTGTTTTTTTGTTGCTCTTCATCGGTAAGTGATTTCTGATGCTATTTTAATTAGATGGTACATTGTAACCTTAATCAAATTTATAGAGAATCTGGATCGAGCAGAGAGAGAGGATACAGAGCGCTGCTCGCTAGTTGAGAACAAGAAAAGAACCGAGAGAGGAGCTCGCTGGATTCAGTTGCGTCTAGTCAAAATGCCACCCCGACACAGCCCAATAGTAGCTTGGGCCCAAGGACAAAGATGTTGGGCTTCATGGGCCGATGCAGCCCACTAGCTTTGGCTCATGGACGATGGCTTTGGGCTTTATGGGCCGATAAAGCCCAACGAGCCCAATACTTCTTCGTCTAGGTCTCTCGGAGGTAGCACTTGAGCGCTCCATTGCCGCATTGGCTCGCTGAATCGCCTCGTGCCCGAGCAGCCGCGAACCCTAGCCTGCGGAGCAGCGGCAGACGGCGGTGGCGACGCGCCTCAGGGAAGGCTAGGAAGACGCAGCGAACTGCGGGCGACGGCGGGGCGGCCAGGCAGGGGGGTGCCGGCAGGCGCGGCGATCCGAGGAGGCCCCACCCTGGGGGCGCCGGCGACGGGCGGCTGAGTTTGCGGCCCCCCTGAGTAGAAGAATCCCAAATCCAAACGCAAAGGTAATCTAGTAAGTAGTAAATTTACAAAGTTGAAATGGGAATTTGGGAATAGCAAATAGCGGTGCGCAAGTGCTACAGATTTCTGTATGACTCGTGTCAGTACTGCGCATTTTGGTCATCTTCGACTTGATTATTCTGCATAGAAGAAGGATGAACAGAATGAATGAATAATTTTTATCATCATCTTTACTCTTGATTAAGAAAATTGTTCTATTGGTTTTTATGATCTGACGACAACTGGTCATACTTGCATTTATATTTTGGATGTTTCAGCTAGATATTAACTGATTTTATAACTTCAAATTTTCCAAGTGCTGATGTGTGTTTTTCTGTTTTCACCTGTTATGAGCTATCTACCAAGAGCTAAACCACTCCACTGCTGTTCTTTTGCTAAATGCCATTTAAGTAATTGATATATTTATTCATATTAATCTCTACCCTACTTTTGAGCAATACCATATTATCTAGACCCTATCGCTTGTTCACATCTTCGTGCCATGCTGCAGTTTTATTTTATCTTCCGTGTTTCTTGCAAACACATTATCTTTTAGATTGTTAACACATTTTCTTTCATCTAATGGATGGCAGGGTGCAGTTAATTCTACAGTTTGAATTACCATTGCATCATTTATTATGGAAGTTGATGATGATGTAGAGGATGATGACATAGATTTCAATCCTTTTCTTAGAGATTCTTCTCCATCGGAGACCTCATCAAACCTTACCTCAGAGGCTGAATGTGAGGAAACTAGTTTTGATGATCAACAAAGTAGTGAGGTATATCTTCATGGCAGTTTTGGCAATGAACACACAGATGACGGTGCACACCCAGAAAATAGATTGTCATCTGAAGTTGCCTGCAAACAAAATAATCCAGAAAGCACTTCATCCCAGGTCCATTGTGAGAACGGGGCTGATTACTTGAATGGATTGGAAAAAGAGGTATTACCAAGTGAAGTTGCTTTCTCCCCAACATTAAATAATTCTAGTCACCTGTTGCTTGAAGGCAGTGAAGAAGATGCAATCTGCAGGCGGACTCGAGCAAGGCACTCTCTAGCAAATTACTCACTAGAGGAATTGGAGACCTTTCTCCAGGAATCAGATGATGATGGTGACCTGCAGAATGTTGATGAGGAAGAAGAATATCAAAAGTTTCTTGCAGCTGTCCTATCTGGTGGAGGCAATGACACACAAGCATGCCAGGGAGATGAAAACCAGGATGAGGATGAGAATGATGCCGACTTTGAGCTTGAGATTGAGGAGGCCCTAGAAAGTGATGGTGACGAAAATGCTGAGAACTATGAAGACACAAGTATTTTGAGAGAGAAAGATGGTCGCAGGCCTCAAACCAGGAAGAATAGACCATCGACTGACTTGTATGGAGCAAGCAATAGCCGCTATGAGTCAACTAAATCATCAGTACACCCGATTCTGCCATATATCTCACCTAAACTACTGGTTCCTGGGCAGCCTTATGGGTGGCAATATCCTTCCCAGAGCGCCTTTATGCCACCAACGGTGATACCAGTAACTGGTGCTGCTTTAGGAAATGGATTTACTGATCGGCAACTTGGTCAATTGCATATGTTGATATATGAGCATGTTCAGCTCCTGATCCAAACATTCTCTTTATGTGTTCTTGACCCATCTAAACAGCAATTAGCTACTGATGTTAAAAAGATGATAGTTGAGTTGGTTGGTTGTCGTGATCAAGCACTGGCCAGTAGAAGCACTATTCATCGACTATTCTGTTTTGAACCACAGCATCTATGCTCATCATTAAGTGTTGCTTCTTCTGAGACTTTAGAATACCAATGGGTGCCATTAATTAAGAGTCCTGTCATGTCCATCCTAGATGTCTCACCACTTCATTTGGCCCTTGGTTATTTAAATGATGTTGCAGACGGTAAGTTCCTCAAGATGGCTGACCGTGCTCATTTTGCGTCAATGTTTTTCCTTTTGTTTGTCATCACTTAACAGTTAACAGTGGTTTTCAATTGACAGCTGTTGTGAAGTGCAGAAGAAGCCATGTGGATGGCACTGCTGATAAAAACCACTTTAGGAAAGAACCTCTTTTTCCTACAACTGTATATAGCACTTGTAAAGATGCCAACAGAGTTTCTCAAGAAAGATCAAATAGTGTGCCCACAGCATCACCAGATTCATCTGGGAAATTGCAGCAGAAGAAATCGTTAGCTGCTACCCTTGTTGAAAATACTAAAAAGGAGTCGGTTGCCCTTGTTCCATTTGATATTGCAAGATTAGCACAGAGGTTCTCTTCACTTTTCAATTTTTCACTATTTCCTCATAGGCCACCTCCTGTAGCCATGGCCAATAGAGTGCTCTTCACTGATGCAGAGGATGGGTATGCTTACATCTTATATGACCTTTTTTGTCTAAAAATTAATACAACATATATTTCCTTGTTTGTTATAATCTATCCATGGATTTCAATCACACCTCCTTACTATTTGCTAGATCAATGTATGGTGTGGAGGTTTTGTCTCCGTTGAAGTGTGCATTGTTTGATTTCTGCTTTACTGGCAATGCTGTATGCAATTTTGTGTGACACTATGAATTAAGTCAATTAACTGAATTGTTTTATTTGGCCATCCTTTCATCTTTGTGTCGAAGTTATCGTAAATCTCCTTTTAATATGGTTAGTTGTACTATGTTTGCTATGTATCACCACATAGTTATTAAAGTGTTGCTTAGGCAGTAGAGTGGTAAGGGAGGGTAAGGCGTCCCGACGCCTTAGCCCCCACGTTGCCCTCCCGCACGGCCAGGCACATCGAGGGCTGGGCGTGGCGCAGATCTGGCGTGGAGAGTCCGGGCGCGGCACAGAGAGGTTGGCCACGGAGAGGCCGGGGCGGCACGGCACGACCGGGCATGGTGGGGCCAGGTGTGGTGCAGCAGGGCCGGTCACGGCGCGACGCGGAAGAGGGGGAGAGAAGAGTGGAAGAGGGGAAGAGGCGACGGCTAGAGGAGTGGAGGGCTGGACTCTGGAGGCTGAGAGTGAGAGGAGTGGAGTGGGAGAGAACTGAGGGTTTAGAGATGAAAAATAACTAATGGGCCTTAAATGGGCTATTGGATCAGATATATATGAATGGGTTATTGAACTGAACTTTAAATATACTATTAGACATAATTTTAAATGTGTTATTGTAATTTTAACTATATATTTTTTAGTTTTATAAGGTAACTATATTGTATTGCTATTTTTATCATGCTATATTGCTATTGCTATTTGGAATTTACTACTTATCAGCTTATCTATTGATATTTTTTCCTAAATCCCATATTTTCTATGGGCGTAAGGTGTCGCCTAGCCTTACGCCTTACCGCTTAGATGGTAAATCAGTAGTCCACCGCTTCGCCTCGCCTTAATAACTATGTATCACCACTTACATAGCAAGAAATCACGAACAGTCCCTTTTTCAGTGCATGATTTACAACATACCTAATGTGACACATGAGGGCTGTTTTTGTTTTGGAAGTTTTTTAAATTTTAATTTATGTTCTGCCTGCAGATTATTGGCTCTTGGACTTTTGGAATATAATAATGACTGGGGAGCAATACAAAAACGCTTTCTTCCATGTAAATCAAAGCATCAGGTATTATTCTTAGCTTATTGCTTAGTTTGTTTATTGTAAAGTCTTACCTCAAGCATGAATTCTTTTTCTGTTTATATTTCTATGATCTCTGAGGCACACTAAGTTAGTATTTTAATCGTTTGTTTTGTAGTGAGTAGTGATAGATCTTGCTTTGCTCCATCTAATAAAGCTTTTCATCTAATTATCTGAAAAAGCAAATGAAATACAGTACCTTTTTAAATATTTGTATTTGGAGAGTTATTCATAGTGATATGGCAGTGAAAATTTTCACTGTACTGTCACTACTGGTGTCCTAATAGTATATGTATTGTGCTTTTCTTTTTGTTTCACAAATGAGGCTTGGATCGAATTATTTATCCTCTAATCTCTTCTACAATTTCAACACCAAAGCATCTTCGTACATTCCAATTATGTCAGATGGTTACCTTAGTCTATTGACTATATCCTCAGTTGCTGAACGCCATTGGGGTTTCTGTGCTGCACACATGTTCGATAACATAACTTTTTTGGTGTAGATATTTGTGAGACAAAAGAACCGCAGCTCCTCCAAAGCTCCTGATAATCCAATTAAGGTGAGGTGTTTTGGCTTCTCATAGTGGTATTCAAGATGCTGGATTGGTTTATAAAGGGTTTAAAGATTTGCATAGTATGTGTAAACAATTCATGATTTCATGCTGTCAATCTAGTTTGAAACTGCTGTAAATAATGCATATAGTCATTTTTAAATCCTAATCCTATAGTAACATTTTTGGTAGTGAAGTTCCTACAGCTGCATCAGCACTATTTTGTATTACGACTATTTTGATGTTCCTTTTTCCACATCATTTTTGTCATTGTACATTTGTGCCTATATGCCAACTTTTACATCATGGACCATTACGACCATATCATGTTTGCCTACAGCTGCATCAGCACTATTTTGTATTACGACTATTTTGATGTTCCTTTTTCCACATCATTTTTGTCATTGTGCATTTGTGCCTATATGCCAACTTTTACATCATGGACCATTATGACCATATCACGTTTGTTTGATATCATACTCAGAACTCAGAAGTAAATTGGGCAGTTGGTTTTTGCCCAGTTTTCTTTGAAAAGGGAAGACAACCGGGACAAATATTTTTAATTTTCTATAATAAGCAAGGTGCTACAGTTCCACCTTTGGGTACTTAAAGTTTTGAATAGTACTCTTGTAGTCCTGTGTGCTGTAGAAGAGTTGGTCAGCATTTCCCTTGTTCTGAATAGCAGTATTGTTTGGGCAATGGAGGTGCAGGATACTGTAGTGTCTTATATGGTATTATGGTCAACCCCATTAATATTTGAGATGCTGATTTTGGGCTCTTTGACTCCTATGTTTGGAGTAAAAGTCTACAATCTTCAGCAATAGCCAATATACTTGCCTTCCAAACTTGTCATATTTTTCCCATATTAACGCAGGATGTGCGCCGCATGAAGACCTCTCCATTGACAATCGAAGAAAAACAGCGTATCCAGGAGGTGATTATATTTTTGACTATGGGCTCTATTCGATTTCATTGTTTCTTTAGCATTTGCTTACCTTTTTTTACATACTACTGATGCCAGGGGCTCAAGATATTCAAAAATGATTGGCAATTAGTTTGGAAATTTGTTGTGCCACATCGAGATCCTTCACTACTCCCACGTCAGTGGAGATCTGCCACTGGAGTCCAGAGATCCTACAATAAAAGTGAAGCTGAAAAAGAAAAGAGGCGATCATATGAAGCAAAGAGAAGAAAACTTAGAGCTTCAATACCTAGTTTACAGGTAGTTCATGGGCTGAAGGTTAATGTGTATTTCAATTTCCATACCCATGTATAATGATGTCACTGAGCTAATTTTTTGTTCTTTCACGACAGGCTGATAACAATGCTTCTGAGGGTGCTGAAAATGATGATGTTGATTCATATGTCAACGAAGCATTTTTGGCAGACACGGGAAGTAGGAGCATTAACATGATACCTTGTCAGCTGTCATTACCAAGAAATGCTGGAAATGTCATGATGATGCAGTCAGGCAACAGTCTCTATAAAGAATGTGGTGTTGCAGGTGGCTGCATTGAACAACAGAAAGGAAATGGTGCCAACTTTGATGCAACTGGGTCATATTTCCCATTTACTTCTTGTGCTTCTGATGGCCTTTCATCTAATAGAAAGATACCAGGTGGCTCTTTGGACCAACCACAAGCCTCACAATTTTGTCAGGAGAAAGGTAGCTGTGTGGTC
Source organism: Zizania latifolia (assembly GCA_000418225.1). Taxonomy (NCBI): domain Eukaryota; kingdom Viridiplantae; phylum Streptophyta; class Magnoliopsida; order Poales; family Poaceae; genus Zizania; species Zizania latifolia. Next base: position 230,986 of record KE373031.1, on the reverse strand, counting down.
AAGTTAGCCCCAGATTTGCCTCCTGTAAACCTTCCTCCTTCTGTCCGTGTGATATCTCAGGTGGCATTTCATCAGAATGCAACAAATTTTAATGACACCTCAGATAATGCAGCAAAGGATCTGTTTCCTGTACCACTTCCAACCCTTACAGAAAGTGTTTATAGACAACTAAATCTATTCCCTGATCGTAGTACTAGTGTTAGATTACCGCAGAATGGGATTTCTAATGGAAACACAGCAGAAGATGGCGCTGAGCAAGATTTCCAGATGCATCCTTTGCTTTTTCAGTACCCGAGAGAAGTGCTTTCATTGTATAGTCATCCGGTTCAAAACCTTATTAATCATTCAAGGGATCTTTTTCCCTTTGAGAAAATCCAAACTGAGAAGAGTAACAATCAGAATACAGATTGCATCGAGACAAGAGCTCCTGTAAATGCTAATACTATTGATTTCCATCCTCTCTTGCAAAGAACTGAAGTTGAAATGTATGGTGAAGTACCAGAAGATGACTGCCATCAATCTTATAATCAATCCAAGTGTAACATGAGGGAAGCCCCAGCAGATGGCCAGACAACAGCTCGGAAAAAATCCACCAGCCCTTGTGAGAGGGAGAATAATATTGACTTGGATATTCATTTATGTTCTTCAAGGGACTTCATGAATGGAATGGATTTCAGAGGTACCCTTAGCATATCGAATGATAGGGCAGAGGGGTCTAGGAAGGACAGAGCCAGTGTTTCAGAACTGGAGGTTGGAAATGCTTCTTCTCATCATGACATTGAAGAGCCTAATGAAGAGTCAATGCAAGGCATTGTAATGGAACAAGAAGAATTAAGTGATTCTGATGAAGATAGCCAACATGTCGAGTTTGAATGTGAGGAAATGGATGATTCTGATGAGGACCATGTTCAGGGTGTGGATCCTTTGCCAGCTCAAAACAAGGTAATGTTTAGCACGTCTGGTTTTCTGGTAGCATGCATTGTTCATTTCTGGTGTAGCATTCTACTGTGAACCCCCTACCCCCCACCCCACCCTTTTTGACCATGATGTCATCAACACCTTAACATATCTATTGCATTATATTTCTGAAGGTTTAACTTGTACGATTGCTTTTGCATTCCTTGGACTGACACCTGAAATAAACAAGTGAAGCATGACATTTTCTCACATGTTCCTTAGTAATATTAAAACGGCTTGATTGGTGTTGCTGCCACTGTTAGTAGCTGCACTCTTACTCTCATTGAGAGGATGACACTAGGAAGAGTTGGGGGAAATTTTCTGGTTTATTTCTCACACAATGCCATGCCAACCCAAGGGTTGGGGATACATTTTATAGGCTAGCCATGCAGCCCATTAGTCCAAGGTGCTAGTCCAAGATGCTAGAGTGAAAAAGGATAAAGTGCACTAGACTTATTCCATCAGCCACAATTTTCCACGGAAGATCTCATGTTTGAACTTTGAACTCTCTGTAGTCTGCATATAACTTTTTTCTCGTCCTTCTGATTTGCTGATACTTGTAGATGTTTCCTTGCGCAGGAGGTTTCAACCTCAGTTGTCTGTGGGGAGTATCAAGGCAGTAATGATCAGAGCCAGATCCAACAAAGCTTAGTTCAGGTGGTTAAACAGGGTGCAGCAACGCAGAAAGCACAAAGGTTTTCTAATGCCGGATCATCAAGAGAAAAGCTGAAGGCGGATAATTCAAAACGTACAGGATCTAGAACAAACCAACGATCGTCCACTTCCCCCACAAGTGAACCTGGCCGGAGCAAAACCAGAAGGCCTAAAACTCAGCAGGGCCAGACCAGTGCTGAGCCCAAGTCCAGTGATTCAAGGAGAACCAGAAAAAAACCTGCCCCAAGTTAAAGGTCTTTCCAGCATGTCCTTTCATAGCAGCAGCTACCTGTTAGCCTGGACGAATTCTCCAGATGACAATAGCAGAATGGCTCACTGCAATCTGCAATCATTCGCTTTCTGTGAACAGAATAGCAAGTTTAGCAGAATGACAGAGCAGCCATCGTGGGCACAGCGAGATCGTTGAGGTCCTAAGGTTTGATTGACTTGGGCGAGTTTGTGCCCTCTCTAGAACGGCTCAGCCGTCAGTCAGTCATGTGTTGTGTTACCGCTTGTAACATGAGTCGGTGTTAATGTGTTGTAAAGTTGATCCATGCCTCCATTTTCTACTATGCGTCATGCACTGCAAGGTTTGGTAAACATCTACAGCTGCATAGTCAGGTAGCTCATGGTGATTAGATCTTTTTCTTCAAAGTGGATTGATTGCAAACAAATTGGGATAGGCTAGAGTTAAAATTTAATCTTTGTTTTGTCTCTATTTAAGCGTCTAGATTTTCTATTGATTTGCTAAGTCAAACCTAACTTTTTAGGGGGAAATGGACCTTTTTTTCTTTTTTACTAGAGCTTAGGACTTGTGAGCTCTCATGGCAATTAGATATGGTCTCAAAATTCCAATGTTTTTCGATCAAGGCATTTCATTCCTTCTAAACTATTTTTCCCGGGGAGACTGGGCCAACATTGAATTCGTACATAAATGGGCCTGTTTTTTTGAGAACTATTATTGTACATACATGAAATTTATGCTGCATGCTACTACATTTTACATTTTATGTTTCATATTGTAAATTTATAAGTTTTATATTATAAGCCAGTGTAGAGTAAGTGGCTATATCAAGTGTAGAGTTGCTAACAGTAAGAGCAAATCTTCCTAGAACGATGGACTATTTCACAGACGCTAGATGAGAAGGCTAAAGTAAACTAGTCATTTCATACTAACATACTTTCTTATATAAATTAGAATCTAATCATCTAGCTAAATGATTTTAAAGTTGATTTTGATTCACTACAGAATCACTTCTTTAGATAATCAGAATCTAGAGTTATACCAAACGGACCCTAACTTTGACCAACTTTAAATACAAATATATTAACATAAAAATCAAATAAATACACTATTAAGACATGTAATTAAATTTTTAATATTTTTAAAATAAATTTATAGCTTTAAAAGTATCATAGAATCGTGTACATTGAATATTGTGTCGATATCCAAAACGTAACAGATATATGAATAAATTAACGAGTCCTGAATTTGAGCGTCTGAGCAAAATTCAAGAAATTTGTTGGCGAGGATAGTCTCTATACCCATTCTGCATAATTGAAGTTGACATAATTTGCCAAGCGCCCATGCTGACTTGCTCTCTTTCGTTTTCAGGGAATGGCGCCACGCCTTGGACCAAGCTAGCTAGTTAGCAGGAATCTGAATTCGATCGTAGATGTTGGGCATCATACTCACTCGATCGGATTTTGTGCGTGATGGTGCAGCACAGCGATGCTTGAGCGATTATTGTTTGACGTGTGTTCTTGCTCATACACAGAAGAATGACTCACCAGTCAGCAGAATACACATTGGCAAATCGTGGCAGCTCTGATTAATTACTACACTGCATAGACTGAAAAATGATAGAAATGAGCTTTCTTGTTAAAAATTTACAAGTTTATAACTTTTCTTTTTGACGTATGATGCGTGGTAGAACTTAGTGCTCAAAATATTAATTACTCGTCCTTTTAGAAAAGTTTGCAAGCGTTGGTTTTTTTGTGTGAATGTTGTTGTGTATGGTGATTGATTTAGCTTTCATCAGGCACAACATTTTTGTGCATGTTTGGATTGCTCATGGCGAATTGATACATTTGATGAGCACATATTGGTAGCATCAAGTGCGTTGCAAGTTGCAACCATTTTATACATGAACTAGTGCAATCTAGCGTCCTTGTTCTCGTCGTCGTCGTCGTCGTCGTCTTGGAGATCCTCCTCGGCGCCGCCGACGGCCACGGCGGCGTTGGCGAACTGCAGCCTGAGCCGGCCGCCCTCGCGCGTCGCCTGCAGGAGCTCCTTCCCGGGGATCACGACCTCCGTCAGCACGAACCTTCCCTCCGCCCGGAACGACCGGAAGCACACGCATGGCTTCCCGCCGCGCCCGATCGACCGTATCGGCGGCGGGAACGACGGCGGGGTCCGCTTCTCGATCCCCGGCTCCGCGGCGCCCGCGTCGGCGCTCTCCTCCACGTCCATCTGCTCGTAGCGCGGGATGGCGTCGTCTTCGCCGTCCTTGACCATGTCGTCGGCGTCCACGGTGCTCTCGGACCCGAGCCCCTCGGTGCAGAGCAGCAGTGACTCGGAGCTCTTGAGGCAGAAGCTCGCGCTCCTCTTGACGGTGGCGGGCTTCGGCTTTAGGAGCGCGTCGAGCGATGAGTCATCCTTGCTCTTGTCGGCTGCGACGTCGGCGACGTCGAGCCTCGGCACGGTGCGAACTGGAGGACGGGCCGGCGGCTCCAGGAAGGCCCTGGCGGCGACGTCTGGCTTCTCTTGGAAGTGGAGCTCGCCGAAGATCTCGGTGAAGGACGCCGGGTCGACCTGTCTCTTGTAGTGATGGTGGTGGTGCACCTGATTGCACGCCGACAGCGCCTCCAGCAGCGTCGGGTTATCCGGCAACGGCTTCTCGAACAGCCGCCTCAGCGCGCCGTCCGCCGCCATGGGCGCCTCGCCGGCCAAGAACTAAACTTGCACCGGAAAGAAGCGCCCTTTCTTCTCAGAAGAAGCCATACAAGTTTGAGGCTTTGAGCATGTGTGCTTAAGTAGTAGATGTGTCACTCCGTTTACCTCAAAGGTGTCAATTCAGATGAGACGTCAGAGATGAACAACTTGCAGAACAGTTTTATAATATTTCTATATATGTGTGACTGCCAAATTTGGGGCAAGAAATTTTGTGTTTTTCAGAATTCAGAGGAACACACACACATATAGTGAAAGAAAAGGAGAGGCTCAGAAAGATGCAGCTATTTATGTGGCTGTGGAATTGGAATATTTTTCTCACAGCTCGAGGGCTACTACTTAGTCCGGTCCTGCGACTTGAGGAGACCTGAAAATTTTGCTTGCAAAAGCTGGAAACCAATTGGTTCTGTATGACTTGCCCACTGCAACAACAACAAGCACAAGTGTGTCTGTTCAGATATCAGAATCTTAGTACTGGCTTGCACGATCACTTGGGACGTAAATTTTCAGTTAAAACTTAAAAGGTGTGCAATAATGCAGCTATATTAGGCATCTTTGAGCCCATGTGTACTTGTCACTGAGAATCACACAAGGGTGAAGTGACCCTGAAGACAGAATACGAAGCTGTTCTAGACTGACAGGGAATAAAGGATGAAACGGTCACAGAAATGGGCAGCAATTTGTCCCATTTACAGCTGAACAGGCAGAAAGCAAGCTGAAAAACCTGTATTTCTTAGCCACCCATATTCGTCTGAATTTTCTTTCTGAAGCGTACCTCATTGCCTGGAGGATATTGCAGCTGATGTCTTGCCTGCTTACACTGTGTTGTTCTTTTCGGCGACTAGAAAATCTCAGGATAGATTCAGTAAACATAAAAGAGTGAAGGAGAGAGAGGTAGAATAAAGCTGCATGATGCAATGAATTGGACATGGATAAGATGGAGAAAGTTCAGTTCAGATAGTTGAGTAAAGGCAATTTTACCGTCTGCCTCGTTAGTATTTTCAGAATCAGATGGGAAGGATGTAGAGTGAACTAACACAGTTTGAATTGGGATAAAGGAACAAAACACAAATTTTCAAAAATACGCAAACAGATTACTTCCAAACAGGATGTAAATGCAGGGACAGTTTGGTTGATCTAGCCAGATTCCAGAAGAATGAGAAATAAAAGATGATCTTGAATTTTAGTCTCTGAACACATTTAAGGACAAAGGAAATCAACAGCATCTATTTCATTCACTCAGACAACCGAAGTACTCATAAACAAGATAAGTTAGCAACAATGGGAAAGGAGCTAAAAACACCATGATAGATCATGGTCCAACAAGAAATGGTACGCACATGAAAAATGCAAAATGCGGAAGCACACAGCTGTTGGTCCTATTTTCAGGAAGCAGGAAACATTGGGTCAGTCATCTACTACACAGCAAAATTCGCAATGACTCCTGGTTTCATCGCCATGCTTCGATCCGTTCAACCTTGGAGTTTATCCGGCTCACAATGCTCACACCTATTGGCTTCTCAGTTTGTGGAGCATTGCGCATTCCAAACTGCACCTTGCCCTGTCTAGTCCTCCTGCTATTCAGGCTGCGGCTCCCTTTGGCTTGAATTAAGTTCACAGTTGTAGCACGAGGAGTGGCGGTGGCAGCAGCAGCCACCAGAGCAGGTTGGGAGCAACTAGAAGAACCCTCCATCTCCATGCTCTTTACGGCTACATTTGCTGTGCCAGGAGATGTGGCAAAGTTTACTTCAGCAATATTGGTCTCATTAGGCTTGTCTTCAGTGCTGTGTACAGGACTGTGCAGAAGGGGCTCCTCACTGATGAAAGAAGGACGCCTGGATCCTTCCTCAGGGTGAGAATCAAGTGAGAGGCTGGTGGTCTGATGTCCATTTTCATCGGACGGGTCCTTCTGAGGCAGAGACGAATCGTCCCGATTGGACTCTTCTCTATCCTTGAGGGTCTTTTGTATTAGCATCTTGAGAAAATTCATCACTTGGACTGCATACATCAGTGCAGTCAAAGGATCTGCCATCTGCATTACATGTGTACCAACAGTTAGCATCCATCTAACACTATATTGCTACTATGCAAGTGATAGGATAGCACACTACCTGTGTCATATTTGGTGCAAAAACCATAGCGATATTACGGGCATTCATCTTGTTTATTTGTTCTTCTTGGACAACATCAGCCATCAAATTAACAGCCCAGTCTAGTAGGGCTGCTTCAGCTGGTGGAAGGCATTTGGCGACGTGGGCACAGTCCTCTTCAGATTGGCATTGCATCACCTGTTCAGGTGGGATTGAGTCCAGCACTCCGCTCGGCAGCTCCCTAAACCAGGCCTGGAAAACATGAGAAAACAGATGGGATGAGAATACACCTTTTTATCAAGTTTGTGTGCTTTGGGAAGTAAAGCCCACTGAATCAAGAGCATAATCTGTTAATGTCAAATGTATTGACCACAACTATAACTGCTTCCAAAAGCAAAGATTAGATTCTCCAACAGAGTATTGCTGACAGCAGTCTCGATTTTTGATATGTTAACAATAAATTGTGAAAGCATCTTTCTGAACGAAAAAGAGAAGATCAGGTTCCATAGGAAGTCTGGATTCTTTGCCAGGTGTTTGTATGAAATTCCATCAATAATTAATAACTCTCAGAATATTGTACATGTGACTAGATACTGGTGATGTCAATAGGATCACATAAGCTCTGTAATAGAAACAAGCTTACTTTGATTAGACCTGCCAAACAGTGAACATCGATACCATCTGGCACAATCCCACTGTTTAATTGGTCCCTCACAAGTTCTTCCTGGCTATTCTCTGCATTTATACGAAAAATACCCTCTGCCTGCAAAGTACAAATTAAGACGACATTTGGTTGGTAAGAATAAAGCTACAAGCCACTGATAAAACACAAGTAATAATCAACTTAGCTATTTTTAAAAAATCAATTAGATTTTAAAGGCCAGACCTGAAGACCGCCTTGTTCATAAAGGCGTCTTTGCATCATCAAGAGAATCGTTGGAACACTGTTTCCTCTGGAATCATATGAACACTGCATTGATTCTGTTGAAACTCCGAAGACACTTGCACTGCATGTTAAGTTTTAATCAACTAAAGAATCTCAGTAGCTAAATTAAACACAAACTAGATTTAATAATCGATATCGCTAAAAATTCCATATTATTAGTGCACATAGATGCCTCTTGCAAAAGTAGGAATGCAGGATCAACCTATGTAAGCAAACAAGAGCATACATTTTAAGTTCTAGCCCATGAATATTGAATGGCTGTTTTGATAGACTTGCTTACGAGTCTTTCCCACGGAATTTTTTACGAGGTAAGCAGCTACAGCAAAATCATGCGACACTATCAAATGATAGGAGATCTGAAGACATGATTGGACAATTTTTTATTCATGAGTAATGGACAAAAAATGTGCTACACACTTTTTGTTCATTTCTACAGAGTAGTGGTCCGAAGCCTAACCCCAATCATCAAGACACGCACATTTTGTCTTCCACAGTTCACATACAGCTAACTGAGCTAAGGGTATAGAGTATCAACACAAAGACCAATACCAACCGGAGTATAATACGCATATAATTCAAATGGAATTTAAAATTCCAAAAGAAAACATGCAAAAATGTCTTTCTACTAATTCAGATAAAAACAGCAGAGTTTATGAACAAAAGAAAAAAGTATTTTTTTACCACGACTGACATAAAAACCATAATATGCAAACATCAATGCAATCTAAACGCTGAAAACAGCTCAATATTTGAAGAAAACTTGTTTCAAGGCAACATCATTTAAATTCCAAGACTTTTAACAAGCAGCGAGTACTTGACATTTCTGCAACAATTCATACCAAAACGACGCCAAAAATGCAAAAAGTAACCAAAAAAGGGTCTACCACTTTGCCACACAACAAAATTAGACCGGAGCTAGAAACTGAATGATCTGAAACTCTGAATTCAGCAGTATCTACTGAAGTATTGATGAACATGCGACAGACCTCGCACTGGGAGCGCGGCGGGGCACCTCGGGCTCGAGCTCGACGGGGAGCCCCAGGAATCCATGGAACCTATCGAAGGTGACATGGGCCACGTGCTGCACATGGGTCGGCCACCCTATCTCCATCCCGCAGCTGCCGGCTTCGCTGCCGCCGTCACCGCCGTCCGCCCTGCACCCGAGCAGCGACTTCCGCAGCAGCTCAAGCAGCAACGCCAAGAACGACCACCGCTCCTCCTCCTCCTCCTCCTCTGATCCTCCTACCTCTTGCTCGCGCCGTTCTTGGGCTCGGCCTAGGCTTCCTGTAGATCCTGCAAGGCTCTCCGGGCTGCTGCT
>KE373031.1:188447-221979 GCA_000418225.1 Zizania latifolia | reverse complement strand
CCTCCGCCATTGCTTCCTCCTTTTGGTCCCCTCTCTAATCCTCCGCTATGATGGACGATTCGATGGAGGAGGCGTTTCTTGTTGATTTCTCGGGCGGTGGAGTGGGCCAAATGCGCCGATAAAGGATTGGGGAATTCTCCTGGTGGAGTTCTTGGTGAAATCCTATTCAGAGATTTCTTGTATGCTTGCTTCCGCTCGGAGATTGGGATTGCCGGTCGGGAAGGGGGATTGGTTGTGGTGGTGCGCGTGGTCCAAATCCACGACGAGCAGTGCCGAAGTGGACAGAAAAAAAAAGGATTTTTAGCACCCAAAAAATCCAATTTTTAAGTGCAAAAGAACAAATCTCTTGAGGTGTTTGGTGCGCAATGGATAGAATTTTCGTGCAGGTGGAGTTGGATTGAAGGGAGGGTCAGGACTGGGGGTGATGGGTTCATCATTTCCTGCTCCTCCTGCTGCTTTCTAGCTAGCTCCTCCTTTCTTCTAGGCCATGGGCGCATGGATGGCCATGCTTCTCGCTTCCCATTCACGCGTGCGTTTCCTCTCTATTTAAGCTGGTTTTTGAATCTGCGAGCTCTGGGGCTCTGGCCTGTGAAGAAAGGTTGGATCTTTTTTTAATCTGAAGGAAATGTGAGATTGGAATTGTTACTAGGGATGTATTAACTGCAAGAATTGTGTTGTGTTGATTCTACTAAAATATGTGACAATAAAGCATGCTTGGAATATCAAATGTAGCTATCAGGAATCCAGGTGAAATTCCCTTATCCAGGCTTTATCCTTCAGATTTGCATGGTGAAACTCAAATCTGCGGCCAACTGCTTTGATCAATTAGGCTGATAAAAGTACTTAAATGCCCATGCTCCATCATTCTTCGTACCAGATTATCGTTTATTGCATGTTAAATTCATACGTACTCAAAGGAATCAATCCAGCACAGCAAATGCAGCACTCCAGCTGAAGCAACCTCTCTTCCATAATAAATTCCACGTCCTCGATCAACTTAATTAAGGCCCTACAGGCCACTGCTCATCAGTAGTTCAGCACAGCTATCTGACTAGATAAGCTCAACTTCAAATCAGAAAGTCATTTTTATTACCTCCCCTCTACAAATTATCCTCTCTTTGTGATCCTGATGGCAAATTGGTAATGCCATTCATCACCCCTGATCCTGATGAGGCAATAATAAATGTGAGTTTTTTCAGGTGGCAGAGACAAGATCTGCAAGCCCATTAACTGGAGAAATGAAGAAGAGGATGTAAGACTGAAGACCATCAATCCATCCACTGTGCTGTGCTGGGACAAGATCTGCTGGCTCATTAACAAGAGAGATGAACAGGGCATTGGATTCTTCTGCACATCACGTGCTGGGCATGTGCTTGACCTGAGAACTTGCAGCAGCTTGAACACAGCAGCAACAGAGGAGTTCAGGAAATTACCAAACCAACAGTTCCGACCTAATCTTTCGATTTCTTATTTTGATTTGTTCAACTTTATGCATTCATCTATCCGTAGAGTACACTAAATGTGCATGTTTATGATTTGAATGTGCCAGCATATACGTACTAACCTAACAGGCTAACAGTGGGATTTTCTGATTTCAGGCTGGGGTTTGGTCAGTAATTGCCTAATTAAAGTGCCAACAAATTCAAGTCGACGCATTTAAATCCTTGACAAAGCAGCGTGCTCGCGTGCTGATTAAGCTTTAAAAGAACATGCATTTGCGCTGTTTGGTGGCAACGAGGTAGGAGTCAAGAGAGAAAGAGATCGACACTGAGAATTCATTTAGCCTAGCTGCTACACACAGCTAGCCATAGAGATTTGATAATTTATCATTTCACAATCAAGAAGTGGTTTTGTATTTTTATCGTCTTAGCTCACATATCATTGACCTAAATATCTCACATATCATAGCCTCTTCGAAATAAATTTATATCTAATCACCTATCTATTCTATTCTTTCTCTCCTAATCTCATCTATTTTCTTAGATATTGTGTAGAACTAGTTATTGTATGAGACATGATTTTTTCTCTCCCTTCTTATTAATTTTCTTGCGATATTATTTTTTTCTTATATAGCAGTATATTTAATAGCATGGAAATGTTGATGTTAGGAGTGCCCTAATCAACGTAGGAGAGAGAGACGGCAAGAACGCTGGGCTGGGCTTGGTGGGCAACGTCTTTGTGACTATGGGCTGAGAGACGAGATGGGCCAAGCCCGTAACGACCCATCCTCGTGCTCACCAGACTCCGCACGTCTGGGCCTTATTGGGCCTCGCGTCTCTGATACGACCCATTCACGGCGGGCCCAATTACCCAGTCCGCAGTACAAAAGAGACCGTGGAGACCCGAACTCACACAGCCACACCACACCACACCACCCCACCTCTCTCCGTCTCGCTCGCGAGAGCCTCGCCGTAGTCACCGCCTCCGGCCACACCGTCGCGCCGCCACCCACCCGGCGATCCGGCCCATTGGCCGTGCGAACTCCATCCATATCCTGCCCTCTCCCCGCCGGAGATCCCGGGTCCACCCGGGGTCGGCTTCGGTCTAGGGTTGGGGCGTTCCGCGTACCGGCCGACCTCCTCAACCCCCGCCTCACAGGGTAGGGTTTTGGAGCGGGAACGCTACGCCGCCTCAAAAGTTGGTCGCCTCCGACTGCGTCACCCTGCACGCCGCTGGCAGGTCTCCTGACCCGTGCTGCCCTGCGCCTTCCTGGTCCTTTACTCCTTTCTCAGGTACTTAGATTAGACGTTGTTTTTTCGAGAAGATCTGTGGAAGTTTGTCGTTGATTGTAGCAGATATGGTGCAATAAGGATGTTGTGTTATTGTAAATGAAGCTTTTGGAATTTCTAGGGTTTTATGTGATGTGTCAATTCGTTATTCTAGGATGTACATTCTGATACTACTACTTTGTGCTGCCTAAGCTTAGTGGTTATTTATTAGTATTTGACTGGTGACTGTTATTTCAAATATGCCTCACCATGTGTTTGTAAATATCAGTGCCGATATGGCAGCAGATATGGCAGCATGTGTTTGTAAATATCATGTATATAATACTTTGCCATGTGGCAGCATATGCATTATTATTAGTGCATCACATGGACATATTGATTTGAATTGATAATTTGATATAGTCTGATACTATGATTCCGTTAATATGTCGTTTCTGCTCATCTTGGTAATGTAGTTGGCTAGTTTTGGCAACCTTGATAACTTTCCATCTGCCATAATTTTATTGGAAAATAGTTCATAAAGCCTTTCCAGCTTTAATAATGTAGTCTGTTACTGGTTATACTTAAATTCCCTCTGCGCTGTTTCTGCTCAGCTAGGTAACGTAGTTGAATGAATAGTTTCCTTGCGTCTATACCCTGCCATAATTCTAGTTGGAACAGTTTTATTCCAGATTTGATAATATTGTCTGCTACTACTGCTACTTTGATTCCGTCAGCTTGTCATTTCTGCTCAGCTTAGTAATTTAGCTGGCTACTTGGCTAGCTTCTCTGCCTTGATTACGTGTCATATTTTTATTAGAAATAAATGCCATGGGAACTTCAAATCTAATTACGCCATCTATAATTGACATGTGGATTCCCATGGTATACCATTTCTGCTCAGCTCAGCAATACAGTTGGCTAATTTTGTTAACTTGATTACCTGCCATATTTGTTTTTACTTTGTTTGGTGGACACGTGTTTATATATTAGCTGTTTAACGTGCTATTACATTAGGGCCTTAATATTACTATTATGTAGTACGTCTCATTAGCAAATTTTGTCCTCTATGGTAAACACACCACCTGCTATACTTAGCTGAAAATTATGTTGCTGACATGTGAACTCCATTTGCCACACTTCATGTGGCTGTTAATCAGGCGATGTACATTGTGTTTTATTTCCATCTCTATTGGGTAAAGATTCCTAAAATTTTCCTCTGTAACTTTGCTGTCTGACTAAATTTGTTCGGTTGCTCCTCAGCGTGTTCTATGATTGATCAATGGATTTGCACAACTTTTGTGCTTGTTAAAAAAATTCTTGCATCATCATTGACTCATTGTGCATGCTAGAGCGAATGTCGTGCATTGATAACATGCGGTTTTATGGTAAATATTATGAAAAGTTCATACTTGCTTCCTTTCATTACCTATTGAGTGGTTGACGTGTAAACATTTTCTTATCTTTTGTACCTTCACCAGATTACTGCTTTGAACTCTTTATGCACATTCAATGTATGAGCTAATGAAATTAGATTATATGCAGGCACCAGAACCTTGGTTTGATAAATTAAGGGAATTTTGACGATGGGTTTCGATAATGAATGCATTCTGAATATTCAATCTCTTCCTGGCGAATATTTCTGCCCTGTTTGTCGGACACTCATATGTCCCAATGAAGCTCTGCAAACTCAGTGCACACATCTCTACTGCAAGCCCTGCTTGGCTTACATTGTGGCAACCACACAAGCCTGCCCTTATGATGGCTACTTGGTTACAGAAGCTGATTCTAAGGTATTGCTATCTTCAGGAAGCAGCTTGTGCATATTCAGTTAATCAACTATATTTGGAATTAGTGATTCCTCTATTTACAACCTGATTTTTCATATGCAGCCTCTGATGGAATCGAATAAACTCCTCGCTGAGACAATTGGTAAAGTTACAGTCCACTGCCAGTATCACAAGAGTGGTTGCCAATGGCATGGAAATCTGTCTGACTGCATCACACATGGTACTGCTTGTGCCTATGGAAACTCCCCCGTTGTTTGTAACCGCTGCAGTGCTCAGATTGTTCATCGTCAAGTGCAAGAACATGCTCAACTCTGTCCAGTATGTCCATCATGTCTTAGTACTTTACTTCCTATATATGTTTTGCATTTTTTCGCTATTTACTAATCCTTTTTTACCTTTTCGTGTTATTTGCAGGGCTTGCAACCTCAAGCACAAGCACATCATGCTGACAGTAGTATGACACAGTCATCATCAGCAGCAAACCAGGCAGCCACGCAAGATCCGTCTGCAGTTGCCTCTGCAGTCTCTATGGCACCTATTACAGCAACTCTGACAACTGTGCCATCAACTAGTACAGCCAGAGCTGGAACAGCTTCTGCCGTGGCAGTTAGTTCAGCTGGTGCAACCACAGTAAGCACCGTGGCTGTGGCCCCTTCCCTTCCAGTGGCACCTACGGTTGCTAGTCAAGGTCAAGCAGTTGCGCCCCAAACTCTGACAGCTGAGCAATACCAGCAGCAGCTCCAGTACCAGCAGTACTACCAGCAGCAGTACCCTGGATATAACCCCTACATGCATCAGTACCAACAGTATGGCCAGTACCAGCAGTACACACAACCTCAGATGCAAATGATACCCCAGAATGTGGCTCAAGCTCCTGCTCAATCTGCTCCATATGTTCAGCCTCAAGTTCTACAGCCCAATCAGCCCCAACACATGGTGCCATCCCAACCTCAGAATCAGGCCCACTTTCCCCAACTCCAAGTATCAGCAGTTCAGCTGCAGCCTCAGCAGCATCCACCATTGCAGTCAGCACCTCAAATTCCACAGATGCAACCACAAAGCCAGGTACCTCTCCAGCAGCCTCCTCAACCCCATGCTCAACCTACAACTCGTCCACCAGTCCCTACACAAGTTGTTAGTCAGCCATTTGCAATACCTTCTACTCAGGCAACACCCTCTGAGGTTCAGCCTAATATTCCACAACATCATCAGGTTATTGCCCAGCAACAACACCCACAACTGCAACATTTACCTCAGCAGCAGCATCCACATGTGCAGCAGCAATCTTATCCACAAATGCAGGCATATCATCAACCACCTCCAATGCCTCATGTACAACCTCAGAATCCTTCAATGCACGCAGTAACAGGTCACCAATCATATTCACAGCCTCAGCCAGCACATCAGATGCAACAAGGTGCTCCATTGCAACACCCTCCACATGCTTCTCAGCAGCAAATGGCTAGTGCTCAGCGTCAGACATTCATACATCCTCCACAGGGCCAACTTACGTTGCAAGGCCAACAGCCATTTATGACAGCTCAAGCAACTCAGCGTACACCACAACAGCAGCATGTTGGGCATCACCCCCAGTGGCCAGAATCACATGCTAGCATTCCTCCACAGGCAGCACCACAAGGATTTCCTCTAAACACATCTGCTCCCTTACAAACAGATCAATCATACCAACAAGGATTGCCCTCGTCACAACAACAGATGCATGCACAACCTCTCCAATCTCAAGGCCAGCAATTTATGCAGCAGCACCATTCTCATACTTCTGTTGGCAGGTCTATGAATTATGTTGCACCACCACAGCAGTTCCAGAATCATTCTGGCGGATCAGTTAAAGGTTTACAAGCAAGTGCGATGAATCAACAGCCACCAATTCGTAGGGCCTCTGATAATGTGGAAGCAACATCTGAATCACATGGTGCTGGACAGCCTGTTGGGCAGGGTTCTTCATCATTAAAAATTCCTGCTTCAGAAACAGAGAGATCAGAAAAAGCAACTGATGCTACCAGCAATACTGAAGTAAGTGATAGAAAAGATGGAGGTGAGCCTGCTGTTGTAAATCCTATTGCATTGGATGGGTCAGATGGTTCAGGAAAGGGGAAAGGAAAAGTTGACTTTGCTGCCTGGGAAGGTAATTCACATGATCCAGATATGATGCAAGACAGAGGGGCTAAGACTGACATATCAAATGATCTTGACAAAGTTGGATCATTACAGCAGACATCACAGCAACATGTGGCAGCTTTGGGGTCGCATGCACCCCCAGGCATGGGACCACAACATCCTTATGGACCTGATTCGATGCTTCCTCAACATATGCGGCAGCCTGGACATATGTCATATCTGCAGGGGCTGCCAAATCAAATGAGGCCACCTAAACATTCTTTTCCTGAAAATATCCGGCCTCCAATGCAACAACCATATGCTTCATATCATTCTGAAATGGCACCAAGGGTGCTTGGTCCAAACCCAAACCAGATGCATATTCCACAGCCTTCAACCATCAGACCTGATGGTGGTATGATTCGGCCACCAATGGGTGGGCCATTGCCTGGACAGCATGATACAATAGTGCCTCCTTTTGCTCCTGAAGGTCAGCTACATCCTCTTGGTAATTCTTTTAACAAATCTTTTTTTGGGGGGCAAGCACTGACTGAACTTCCACCTATTCAGGAACTACAAAGAGCAATGGTGTTGGTGATGGGTCACATGAAGTTTCAAGGGCTTTATTTGAAGGTGGGTTCAATTTTTCACAGCTACATTCGAGGCCATTTGCAGGATATCCTGGCACAAATAATGTCAACCGCAAAGATTTTGAAGACAACATGAAGAAATTTTCAGGGCCAACTCACCTTGATGGTGAGGGTTTTCAAAGGGGTCCTAAAACTTTTGAAGGAGGATTAGGTAGACCTGATGTTTTTTCTGATTCATTACCTGGAAGGCCTCCATTGCCTAATCAGCCAGGTCCATTTCCTATAGGCTTTGGGGAGGATTATTCTAGGAAACCCAACTCCACAGTTGGTTATCCCGACTTCATTTCACCTGGTGTAGAATTTGGCCATCATGGTATTGATGGAATGCCTACTCTGAGAAATCCAGGTAAGGATCAGAAGATGGTTTGGACAATTTAATGCTTCCTTGAAACTTAGTGTCCACACGTCTTCATGGCTTTCATGAATGACAAAAAGCATAGTAGTCCTTGTTCCTTTTCATGATATTTCACTGATCCTTGAATGTGTTAAAATGGTTTTCAGGTCCATTTCTTCAAGGGATGACTGGTGGGCCTGGAGGTCTGCATAAAGACCAACTGGGCTCTGGTAACCTTCCTGGGAAAGGACAGCTTGATTTTGACAACCCAGAGTTCCCTCGTACCCGTTTCCATCCTGGTGATACTTTTGTTCCAAGGAATCTGCATGGTGCTTGGGGTGGTGGAGGAACCCATGGGCATGGTCAAATGCATGGCATAGAGCCTTCTGGCTTTGGCTACAGAGATCACCTACATCCAGATGATCCAAATCTTGGCATTGATTATTCTCGGCATGGTTTTCCAAAAGAATCTTCCCACTTTGGTTCGGTGGGTTATTGATGTTGATGTCACAACTTTGTCTATTTCTATAATTTGCTTTATCTCTTTCCATATGATATTGCGGTTACTTGATGCATTATTTAATTGCTGAACCATTGTTTGGTGGCCTCCTCTCTAGAGTGGACACATGAGAAATGGAGATGTCAGTTGGTGCCGAATATGCAATGTTAGCTGTGGCACTTTACAGAACCTGGATCTACATGTGCAGACCAGGGAACACCAGCAACATGCTATGGATATCGTTCTGAAAATGAAGCAAGATGTTGCAAAGAGAAAGATGTGAGTGTTTTTTTGGTACTATTGCTAATTCCAACATCCTAAGCCAAGCATTGCCTGGTTTTAAACTCTGCTTTCATCCTTTCCTCAGAAATTCTGGCGGTCCCAAGTCGTTCAAAAGAAAGGTAGCTAGGAAAGGCAGCTTCCGTGGAAATAGGCGTTAGAACTCTTGTTTTCTTGTTCCCTGGAAACAGTCGATTGAAATAGCTGGGAAGGTATGCTTTGGTGCTTTGTTGTTTACCTCAAGTACAACCATTTCTCCATAGGGTTCAGTTGGTTTTCCCATTTTCTTTTGCCAGGTTGCTGGTAATGCTTTTGGAGCTATCTGATATCATCGAAAACTGAGTCATGTCCATACATTTGGGTTAAGGTAGTGTTGCATGTTTGGAATAGAATCTGTGGTGGTTCTGAACTTATGTTAACAATTTACCATGTTGTCATGTGGACTTTTCCTGTTTTTATGTTGCTCCTATTTTGGATGTTCAATGCAGAAGATACTTTGAGGATGCTTATCTTTCTGGGGTTGCAATATTCCGCTCTTGTACATCAGAATTTCATGCCATAATGCATGACTCCCATGTTTACCCTTTGCACAAATGGGTTATTGAGTCCTGTAGGGTCCAAAGGACTACAGAATTTTACCAAAAAGATCCAGTTATATTTTTGTAGACATAAACAAAACTATACAACTAGATAAGAAACCCAGCAATCATATGTTTTCTATGCAAAAGACTAGTGGAATTCCTTTGGGGTCACTTCCAGTGGCTGAAATGGCTGCCAGTTGCTAACTTTGAATTCCAAAACATACATTTGCTTTTATATTCTCAATATCAACTGTAGATTGTAGAAGCATATTTAATTAAAACCTATGGGCCTAGCCCTTTCTATTGTGAATATGTGATGACTGGCAGTTCTCACTTTCCATAGTTGCGGTCGGGTATAAGAAATTGATGATAACCAATTATCCCTTTCATATGTTCTGTTTGGTGTCATAGATTAAAATTAAATTCTAGTCTACTCTGAAAGTTATGATTCCCAATTGAGGAATAGTAATTTCGTGTGATAACCAGTTGAAAACAGACAAATCCAAAATTTGAGATTAAATGGATTGTTATAAATATTTAAGGATCTGGTGCCTTATCAAATTGTATGGAAATAACTGTAGGGGAAACTATGGTATGCCACCACAGTGTTGAGTTGTTCACATGCTTACTGTTTTGACTAAATGTCACTACAATGATCGGTTGTATGATCATGAGGGCATTCCCAAGTCCAAAATGTCAAAGGGAGGGAGAAGGCACATAAACAATCTACCATTTGACAGGAATATCAAATTATCGATCATGGATATTAGCATGTCAGCATGTAGTAAGAGTGTCATGTTAGTTTTGTCCAATTGGAAGGACCTGCACCAACAAAATGTGCAGTGTAAGAATGCAAGCACATCCTAAGAAAAAGAAACAGAGGGGGAGAGAGAGAGAGAAGAGAAAGCTGTACTTGGTTTTGAGATGGACTGTGGTGTATGAGCTATTGATTAATTAAGGGTTTGTACTCCTGGCTTCTCATTTGTTACTTAATTCTCGCAGATAGTGAGGTATATGTTCTTGGTTTGATTATCATAGGTCTGGGCTTGAGAAAAAGATTATCATACCGCATTATAACCTAATGGAGAATATTTAAGTGCTGTTGATATAATGTTCAGTTTTACTTTTAAATTTAACAGTTTGATATGGCTCCTCCAGCAATGTTCGACATGGTGATTAATTATTAGCATACAATTGTTTCCTTGGCACTAGCCTTTTCTTTTGTTTCCCTCCCAAAGTGATCATTAAATCATTTGTTTCTTTTGTTGTTTGTTTGCTAAAGCAGAAATTGACAAGTTTAGGAAAAATCCCTGTGGGGGCTCAACTGTCGTTGTTGCGTGCTTTCCTGAAGGCGGTAAGGATAGATATATACTGAGCTTTTTTATGATGTACTTTAACTTCGCCACATATTTGTGGTCAAGATAGATAAACTGGTTATGCTAACATTTTTAGTTTCTTGGACTAAATAAATGAGCTGTAGACACTGATTTTTCATGTTATATGGCCTGCTACTGTCTAGGACTTTTCCTGACATTTGAAATGTCTGGTAAGCTGGAAAATTTCCATGTCTTCTAGTGCAACATGGGAGATTGGGACTAGTATCAGTTTCCAGCATTTGGTTAATTTCCCTGAAAATATTGTAACTATGCAAAAGGCGTGGGTGTGTGGCAAACCATACCTTTTGTGGCGGTCAATTAGGCCATTGAATCTGTGGTAGGTTTGGCCAGAAAAATTATGACTAGGATCTAATGAAGCATGGAAAGTCACAACAATAGTTATAAAAGATAAACACTAGACACAAAAGGTGAAACTTGAACAACTAAATTGCTTACGGTTGAACCTGAGTAGAATGTTTTTGACATTCGTGTGAACTCAATTTTCACTTTATTTAACGGTCTTAAGGACCACATGTTTAGTTGCTTTGATCTGACACTCTAATACCATCACGTGAACAAATAGGGCTCAAGATGCAGCTGAGAACTACTTTCTCCATTTTGTAATATGTTTCTTATAACAAGTAGCTTGACTTTTTTGAAGTCAAACTTCTCTAACAAAGTTTAAAGAAAAATACATTAACATGTATAATATCTAATACATAACCTATTAAGACATTTTATGGTAGATTTAATGAAACTAATTTGATGTTGTAGTTGGTATATTTTTTTTATAAAATCAGTCTAACTAGTTAGAGATTAGAGAAGTTTGACTTAGAAAAAGTCAATTGACTTGTAATTTTTAACAAAAGGAGTATAATCTATTGAAATGTTTGATCTCTAGAATATGCCAATATTCTAGCCCTCTTATTTCTGTAGATTGTTTTAGTAGAACTTAGGCATAGACCACATATAAGGTTGGAACCATATAGCATGTATATTCCTTCCCTGTCCCTCTTGTTGCATGCAAAATCAGGTCATGTATACAGTCTAGCTTCATGGTATACGAAGGACACAATTAATGTTTCGTCGTTGTCATGCAAATGAGATTTAGTAGGTGTGGTTATGGTACATGCAAGTTTATTATAGAAAGTGCTAAAAAAAATTTCCCTCAAAGTTCACCTCTGTATCACTTTCACATGTAATCTTATTAGATGCTGGGAAAAATTTCCATGTTTTGCATACACATTGTACTGGGATAAAAGATGAATACATCTTGTCCAGCCTGATTGGGATGTGGTCAGCTGCTGTGGCACTGAAAACATGGTCATGCTAAGCCCTTGTGGTTTCACAGTTGTCTCCAGCCTTAGATTCACATGATGTGATTTAAGAGGTGTTTAACCATCACTGCGCACTGGTATCAATCAGGGATGTTGTCACTGTAGTAGGCTTGTAGTAAAACATTTATACGTTGGTTATTCTGTTTTTTACTGCCACTGGCAGCTATAAAACATGCTCTGGTTTTTAATGTGTACTTGGCATGCCATGAATGTTTATATGTTAGGATTTGTTCTATCCCTTGTTTTGTGTTACTGCTTTGGAAGTCTTGTAGCATCTGTTGGGGAATCCATGATGGATGTGCTGGAAGGCCAAGTAATGCAGCTCTTCGCACGGTCATTCCTGCCATTTCCCTAATGCTTACTTCAAGGAGCTGAGCGATGCAGGACTGTAGGTTATAAAAATAGCCTAGTTTCTTCGACAATTTATGTACAACTGGTTGATGACTCGATGTGTCGCATCGCTGTAAACATTCGTTATTTTTTTCTACTTCCAAAGTCTCAATTGTACCATTGAATTGATTCTTTTTTGTCGATGCTCAAGGATTAATAAATCATCTCAAGTTATTTTGTTGTCTCTTATTTGTTATATTTTAAAAATATAACTTATTTATTTGTAAGAGGGTAGCATTTTTTATAAGGACAAATATAAAAGGAAATATGAAAAAGTTTTTATACAAGTCATATCTGAGACTATTTGATATTGTACGTATTAGTTAATTGTTTATACGTGGCAAACTATGAATACTATGATAGCAACATTTTTCAGGAGACGGATTTGCTGGGCCTGGAATGCACAAGCCCATATAAAGATAACCGTGGTAATTAGCCATCTGGTAGTCACCGCTGGTAATAGTTCCTATCCTAATTTTGTTAACCTTATATCTTATTACTTAAACTTGTTCAGATAATATTTTAAAATAAGAACCAAAAATTGTCATTCACTTTTGGCTAGATGTTGCTGCTTGCCATGTCGTTTTTCATGGCAGCATTGTCTTGCCACGCCATCTACATTATTCAGTGTGAGCAATAATGGATCTCCTTTCTTCCAGAAAAACAAGATACTTCTCATATATGCCAGAGCACGAATGCATGATCCAATTCGCACATCCAGAATACAGCACAGTACACAAACATCAATCTCTATTCTCAATGTAAGCAATGCATGCACATTAAACTTTTTTTGTGTTCTCATGGGTTAATACCCAGTGTACTTTGTCTACAAAATGTAATCGGCCCTCTGATTATCTGTACGTTCATGTCCATCATCAATTTGAGGTAGATTTTTCCAGGCCACTTTCTTGCTAATGTGTCGTAAGCAACAAAGAACCAATCTATCCATGGATGGATAAGTTACCTCTGCGGTCAGCAGTCTGTATACAGTTATGAGACATCAAAATGGTCATTGTTGTTATCATCGATGTGATGTGTGGTAGCAATGAATTATGCACAACAATTAACATGTCTTATCTGACCGTGAAGTTGACACCACAGTGTTCTGGTATAATCCAATACACCCTACACATCAGTAGAGAAAAAAAGAATGAAATGGTTATTTGTTCTATTCAATTCCAACTGAAAATGTAACATCCAGTAAATCTTCTAATTGCACACGTTAATCACTTTTTACATGAAAAATATTTAGGCTTGGCGTGGTAACGTATTTTTTCCATAAGTATGACATTAGAGCCCACATGCTAAAAAAGTGGAGGAGGAACAAAAACTTATAAAGAACTTTCTCGGACAAGCATTTAGCGAGGCTGTAGTCCATGGAAGCTAGCATGGATATAACAGTTAGAAATGTAAGCTTTCCAACAATATCTATGTAGTATGGTCCATGGCCAAAGTACGATAGGGTCAGCCTCATAAACCAAACACCAGTAAATGTTACAAGGACCAAAATCACGGAGCTCTTTTCTAAGCTTGGTTTGTCTCGAGAAACTTGAGTGATTTGCATGAAAGTCAGATGCTGGTCATTTTGATTTTGCTCCAGTTGGTTTCACGGGTAGAAAATCAGCACTTGTGGCAAGGTGAAAAACACGCACTCAATAAGCAAACTCTTGAATGTTTGCATAAGTTTCTTCCCTGTCTCTTAAAAATTCATTGAGAGTTTTTACTAGCTGATGAGAAGAAATAGCATGCTAATTAAGAAGTTTTGCTAACAAACCTTATCACACTGAAAAATATCCTCATGAGGAATCATCGTGGATTCCTCCTCCTCCTCCTCTAGAGGTGTTGGATATTTCTTAATTAGCGTGCTATTTCTTCTCATCAGCTAGTAAAAACTCTGAATGAATTTTTAGGGGACATGGAAGAAACTTATGTAAACATTCAAGAATTTGTTTGTTGAGTGCGTGTTTTTCGCCTTGCCACAAGTGCTGATTTTCTACCCACGAAACTAGCTGGAGTAAAATCAAAATGAGCAGCATCTAACTTTCATGCAAATCACTCAAGTTTCTCGAGACAAACCAAGCTTAGAAAAGAGCTCTGTGATTTTGTTACTTCTAACATTTACTAGTGTTTGGTTTGTGGGCCTGGTCCTATCGCTCTTTGGCCATGTGCCATACTGCACAGCCATTGTTGGAAAGTTTACATTTCTCACTGTTATATCCATGGTAGTTTTTATGGACTACAGCCTCGCTAAATGCTTGCCCGAGGAAGGTATTTATAAGTTTCTGTTCCTCCTCCACTTTTTTAGCATGTGGGCTCTAATGTCATACTTATGGAAAAAGTACAATGACACGCCAAGCCTAAATATTCTTCAGGTAAAAAGCAATTAACCCGTACAATTGGGAGATTTACTGGCTGTTATATTTTCAGTTAGAATTGAATAGAACAAATAACCACTTCATTCTTTTTTCTTGACTGATGTCTGTAGGGTATATTGGATTATACTAGAACATTGTGGCGTCGACTTCGTGGTCAGGTAAGACACGCTAATTGTTTGCACAGTTCATTGCTACCGCACATCACATCGATGATAATAAAAATGACCATTTTAATGTCTCATAATTGTATACAGAATGCCGACCGCAAAGGTACCTTACCCATCCAGATATCTGGATAGATTGGTTCTTTGTTGTTTATGGAACATTAGCAAGAAATTGGCGTGGAAAAAAATCTCCCTCGGATTGATGATATACATGAACAGAGAATCAGATGTTGATTACATTGATTACATTTTGTAGGCAGAGTATACTAGATGTTAACCCACAAGAACACAAAAAAGTTTAATGTGCATGCATTGATTACATTGAGAATAGAGATTGGTGTTTGTGTATTGTGCTGTATTCTAGATGTGTGGATCGGATAATGCATTCATGATGAAAAGCATGCACTCAACAAGCAAATTCTTGAATGTTTCCATAAGTTTTTTTTTCCGTTTCCCCTAAAAATTCGTTAGGAGTAATAGTTCTTAAGAGAAATAAAATAGAAGTCGTTTCACAATTCCCCACAAATCTACATGTTGATTAACAAGAATAGGTGAAATCTATAGCTATTTCTCTCATTGCTATTACTATAATCTATTCTACAACAAAACAAAATGATAAACAATAACTCACTGACTTATTTCAATATTTCCGGTATAATTAAGGTATGTAATTATCAATTGGAAAAGAAGAAATAGCATGCTGATGAGATAAAGCAAATAATGACATTTTTTACTAGCTGTTATTTCAAAGGTGTAATTCACGCAAAGCAATGTTCAAAGAGTAGTAAGAAGAAAGAAACAAGAAGTTTTGCTAACAGACCTCATCACACTGAGATGTATTAGAAAATATCCTCCAGTTTATTATTAGCAGCTGAAGATGGACGGCTGATGGAGTGGTCAGTTGGCCCTTGTACCAATTTCTCCGTACCAGAAATCCGAGAATCGAGTTTTGCAAACTTCGCATAAATAATCTCCGACTTCTGAAAATTAAGAATCATCTCTTTGATCTCATCAAGTGTGTTGCAGTTCCTGTACAAACATGATGCATACAGTTTTACAAGTCATGGCGATGAAAAAATGAAACAAGAAAGACATGCGTTGCAAATTATTGAGTTCGTTATTTGCTTTATCTCAGCATGTTATTTCTCCCTTTTCAATTGGTAATTGCATACCTTAATTACATCGACGGCGACGGCGGTGGAGGCGAGCGGCAGCTCAACTGGTTGGTCGAACCTCATGCCGGAGCTGGCGGCACTCGTCCTACTCCGTCTGCCCTCCCATGCCGACCGCGCCGCCGTCTTCAGCTCCGTCTGCAGCCACTGGCAGCACTACGCCGCGACGAACGCCTCCTCTGCCTCCGGCGCTCCTGGCTCAACTACCACGAGTCCATGACGTGCACCTTGCAGAGCTTCCCCGACGACAAGCATCATTGCCTTCACTCAAAGGACAACACGCTCTGCCATGGCTCTGTAACACCCTAACTTTCTAATTAGCAATTAACAGTTAAAACTAAAAATTTTGGTAATATTTTCTCTGTAATTGTGATGTAATCCATAACACGATCGCATGCATTTTATAACATATCACAAAAAAGATATCAAACTTCTCACAACATAAAGTCACAAGTATTTCTATGTCTACTAAACCAACTTAGTTAAAACGTCAACTTATTACAATACACATTACATATTACAAAACATAACTATTTTAATCATAGTTTGGTTTAGTTATAGATGAGGAAGTGATATGTGCCGCTACAAGTCCCATACCCAAAATAATAGATTCACCAAGTAAACAAACCTGAAATAGAATTAAAAAGGGTGAGACAAGCTCAGCAAACAACAATTATGAATATAAACATATCTCACTTATTCACAGGTTGCTTTATAATCATCAACAACAATATTCAATATGCTTTTCACTTATCATGGCATTGACTTTCACTTCTCAAAATTCTATATTTTTCAATCATCACATGAATAGATGAATGCCATGATGTAACTCCATTTAAAAGTTTTGTGCTAGATATACTAGCCTCTCATGCAACTCCATGTACCGGTACGAGTCACGCACGATGGCAGTGACCGGCCTTTATCACCTTATAAAATGCATATGTGCATATGTATGCATGTGAATTGACGTCAATTCCTATAATTTTCTTTGATGAAACATGATATCAACAAAATAGCCCAAATAAATTTGGATGGGCTAAATTCAAAAGCAATATCTCAAGTTTAATTAACTTGTAAAAGAAGTAAGACATGGATATAAACATAGTATGTTACTTGTCTTTATAATGGTGATGACAAAGAGAAACTTTGTTTAAACACATATTGAGTATTACCACCTGTATAAACACATATTGAGTATTACACAACCAAGGTACAAGCAACATCAAAATATTCTTTCTACGCTCCTTAACGTCATTTATACGATATTATTTGGTTTATTCCAAAGTAACCAAACTTTTATTTTCTTAAAGAAAACAACATCCCTTCAACAATATGTCACTTTCAAGTGACAAATATTACTTCTACTAGATCCGGAAAAATGGCATGTAAACTCTCATAGGCATTTCATCGAACACGTGGTGTGCAAGGAAATAAACAGAGTAGAACCAACTAAGTTAACCGTATAAATTGACGGGTAAGTAATTGGGAAACCCTAGAATGAGTAGAGGAAGGGGTTGAGATGGCCGACAAAGCAACAAACAGGTAAACAACGGACTAAGCGATAGCAGTCCCATACGACAACGTATGTGACCAAAACAAAAGAAGCAACTGAAGATACAAGATGCACCACGTAGATGAGATTGACAGAATTAAAAACCTGTGGTGGACGACGAAGATTCACGGCGAGAAAGAAATTGAATGGAGAAGAACAAGCTCTATGCTTGAGAGCTAGAAAACCCTAGCACTTAAGAGAGAAATAGAATTTGTGAGGAGTTTCTAGCCACCTCCTTGTTTTTATAAAGAAATGGACGGCTAGAATTTGTCGAGTCCACTGTGATTTATTGGATATCCGAAACGGATGTTTAATACCAAAAATGGAATCGTCTCGACGAGATCTTTGTAACCACGGTTCCCGATCGATCATATGAGCAACGGATCAAAAAGTCAACTTTTTGGAAGTATGGTCAATATTTGGTTTGCTTTGATATTTTGGGATTTTTTTTTATTATTATTACAGGCTCCTTCTGGTTATTTAAGCATGCAATTAGTTTGTATCTTGTGTGAGTGAAAAAAAAAGAGAAATGCGTGTGGGCAGTGCTGATCTTTTGTAGCGTGTGAGTGTGAGTGATCTTGTGAGTGAGTGTGAGTGATCTTGTGAGTGTGAGTGTGAGTGATCGTGTGAGTGATACAGAGGTGAACTTTGAGGCAAAATTTAATTCGGCACTTTCTATGATAAACTTGTATGTACTATAACCATGCCTAGTAAATCTCATTTGCATGACAACGATGAAACATTGTGTGATTGTGTCATTCCTATGCCATGAAGCTAGACGGTATGCATGACCTGATCTTGCAGAGCACATGACTCCCTTACGGCCATCCACCTCGGCCATCGGCTCAGATTCCGGGCCGGGCCAGGCCGGGCCGCTATATCTTTATATGGGCTTGTGACTTAAAGGCCCAGCAAATCCGTCACCTGAAAAATGTTGCTATCAAAAATAGTAACCATACATGTTGCATGTTGGGTGTAATCTCATCACCTAGCTAATATAAGATGGAGGTGACTAAAGCTAAATTTATTTTTTAGGACGTAACTTTGAAGATTTTTTTACGTTTTTTTTTATGTTTTTGGTAGTTTCGGTTTTAGAACCATTTCGAATAGAAATATATAAATATTATCTTCGAATTAATTTTCGTTGCAAAAAGTCAGAGCTGTCCTTTTTTGGGGAAAAAGGAGAAACAAACATTTTCCCCAGGCAACCAGAAATCTCTAAGCCATCCCACACAAACAAGCAAACCCCCATCTGCATCCTCCTTGCTAGACAGGTTAAGTCCAATCTAGATGAAACAAATATACCAACCAGGCTACTTAAGGCCTTGTTTGGAACAAATATACCAACCAGGCTAGTTAAGTGATTTTTAGAGGAATTTTGTAGAATTTGAATCTTACGAAAATATTTGTGTTTGGTTCTTTGGAGCAAAAGATTAGTCTTCTACAATAATCCTATGAAATTTCTTCTGTGTTTTGACCCCCAAGAAGGTGTAGCCGTACGTGTAGGTAACAAAACAAGCCCTTAAATTATTGCATTTTGTGGTAATTAGCACTGTTTGAATTATATTTGAGCATCACAAATAAACAATGGAAAAGACACTGTCAACACAGACAGTACAGAGGTTACTATAACCTTTGGAAATGCCATATATCATCTACAGCATAATCATCTGAGCAAGATGAGCAAGTACCGATGGATTGATGGAGGTATATATAGTTGGTTGCATATATGCATCCATGGTCCCTGCATGGCTGCATGCATGCAGCTCCGGGTTGGACCCCCCTTCGAAAAGAAGATATGCTGCTCGATCGATCGCAGAGCTACGTCGTCCTCATCAAGCATCAACCTACCTCTGTGAGGTTTCATGGCTAGCTAGCCTTACAGTCATGAGGACGGTCTCAGAAAATTCAGGAAAATTTTGTATCAGCATGTACCAAACTTTTAAACAGGAGTAAGATAAGATATGAGCAAATGTTTTACAACCTGGTGTATAGCGGTCTTGTTACGACGATTAGTAAATAAAACGTGAAATATATTGAATATTTTATATGATTGAATAACTCAACTTATACATACTATAAAACTAGAGTAAATAAAAAACTAAAGTAAATTGAAGTGAAAGAAGTATAGACAAAGTACTTGCCTAACTTGAGGACGCTCGAGATTTAGAAGCTTTATGTGGTCGTATATCTCACACATGCTCAAGGACTAATGTACTTCAGGAGGCGCATGTGTACAATATAGTAGTGAAAGGGAAGTGCCTGGAAAAATCATGTAGAGCATCAATTTGGTTTGAAAATGACTAAAGATCGATCGACTAACTGCCTAAAAGTTAAAATCTGGAAGAAAGATGCATGCAAGTAGCTAGTAATATTAATTATATATATTGCAAACGGATATGATCGATCTACACGAAAAGTGTGGATCGATGATCATATATATCTTCACCAATTCATTGGCTCCAGCTAGATTGTTGGTTCGGATGTCAGTCAGCATTATACTTATCAGACTAGTTGCTTAATTAATTTGCAACTAACATGCATGTATAGGGATATATTCCTTTCATTAAAAATATATAGTATATATATACCCTTAATTAACTAAAGTCTGTTTAGTTTGAGAGTGGAGTAGGATAGAACCATTCTATTCTACTCGTTACTTGTTTGGTTGTGAACCGAAAGAATGAAGCTATCCTAGTTTAGAAAATATTTTTCTAAAATATGAGATGACTCTTTCCTAAAAATAATCTCGAACGCAACCATCCTCTACTTCCACTCGCACCCACTCTATGGAGCAATGACAGCGGAGAGGCAAAGCGGTAGCATGGCTGAGGTGGCCAGGGAGGCAGACTTGGTGGTCGTCTTTAAAAGAGTAATGTAACCATTCTATTTTAGAAAAATAAGATAGATCCATTACATCTCGTTTCATTTCTGTACTAAACGCATCCTAAGATGTAGACGAATATTTGTTGCATGGGAAAAAAGGAGCATATTTGTTCGTACGTAGTTTTATCGACGTCGTTAATTTGCAATACAATGTACCTTGTGATAGAAAAGAATATATGCTGTGCCCTAGCAGATGATCGCAAATCCAAATATTTATACGAACTCATGCATTTGGTAAAGAACGCTCTAAGTAATCTAACCTAGAAAAGTAATGTGATCTGATGTGATTACTGGCAGCTTGTAGTATACTCCTCGAGTATGAAAAAATTATATGTATATATAAAAATCCTAAATATATATTAGGATGAGATGTGTATAAAAGAGAAACAATCTCAAGAGAAGAGTCTGCATATGAGATAATCACTCAAGCCAACTCGTGAGAAACTAATTAAGTCAATGCAATGATAGAGCTCATAACAAACAGAATATAGTTTTTAATCCACATATCATATTTTCTATAAACAAATATATGAATTCTATTATCGTGATGAGAGCATGACACATTTGTTTTTTGTTTTTAACCCGCGTAAGTAGGAACAAATTAACACCGTCGTTCATACTAATATTAAGGTATAGGCTCGCTTTGATCATTGCAACTAATTGCAAGTATAATATATATACGTTATTCTGTATAAGATTAAGGTTTTTTAAAAGTTCATTTTTAGCTCTCGAACCTTAATATATTAGAGTCCAGTTTTCACCTTAATACACTTTTAAATTTGTTCAAACTCAAAGGAGAGTTAATTGAAGGCCGAAAATATGTTTACGTTTTTATATATAACAAATAAAACAAATCCAGCCTCTAAGAGATAAGATCTAGTGAGAGCATTCTGAGCATCATGCATCTAAAGCCATATGTACACAGTATATATAGCAGTACATATTATTGGTTTGTTTGGGAGCTTCAATTCTGAGATGTATAGCTGATAAATATCTAATAGGTAAGAATTTAGAAAAGTTGATGTTTTTCAATTTCTGGATTATCATTGATTTTTAGATTTTGTAGCTATTAAGTTTTATAATCTAGAACCAGAATCTAAACGATTTAGAGAGGTTCAAATATAAGAGTATCTACAGCTGCCAAAAACTTTTCAAAAGTCGTTGTTGTGCCAACATGTCAACAAAACTGTGGGCGCTCAAATTCGGAGTAGTGTCACTTTTGGGGAGTGAAATGCGTGCAACTCCAAAGCTGGTCCCAAATAATGGTGATTAGGTGCAAGATCAGCTTCTGTGGTAGACCATATATATGGGTCCATGGCTAATATTAATTAGTCTAAGAACAAGATTTGGACAATTGATTTGATGCGAGCTAGTGGCATCGGTTTAATTTAT
Source organism: Zizania latifolia (assembly GCA_000418225.1). Lineage (NCBI taxonomy): Eukaryota > Viridiplantae > Streptophyta > Magnoliopsida > Poales > Poaceae > Zizania > Zizania latifolia. The sequence continues at coordinate 200,376 of KE373031.1, read as the reverse complement.
TAGGATTTAATTCGTTGTTCTCTCTCGCTCCCTTCCAATATATAATTCTCACATATTTTTAGAAAAGAATAATATTTATAATATTTTATTAGTTTTAAGCTAAAAAGATATTATGGAGGTTATATAGTTGGATTCATACTTAAAAGTATAATTATGATAGATAAGAAGATAGAAATGAAGTTTTTTGAGACGAGGTTAAAGGGCTATAAATAAAGTCTTTTTAACCAAGAAAAGTTATTAATAATATATATTAAAAAATTCAGTAGTCAATAAAAACATGTACGGCTTATCTCTAAACGGAGCAAAGTAGAAAGGATGAGAGTTAAGAAAAGAGGCATTTAGGTATGAAGCGTCATGGTGTCAAATTGTACATGTGGCCCAAAGTTATTGGCCTTTGCCTCTCGAATTTATGCCCATCGTGTGTGACACTGCCGCAAAATAGCTCATACCGAAAACGATGTACAGTAAGTATTTGCTCCCTCAGATTTTGTCTTGTGATTACTTGGGTTACTTTTACGAGCGAGCAAATATTGGCCAATTAACCTTTTCATTTTATTTTGCAATTGGTGACAAAGGGTATAATAGTAGTTTCAACCTTGAGCTTGCCAGAAGGATCGGAATTAATTAATCTCTCCGGGAAAAGATCATGATATAGGGAAAACTTGAGGGATATGATCAAACTGGTCTCGTTACTTCCATTTGATCTGTTGATACCTAGCTCGAAGCAGCTCCTTTAACATCGATCGATCGACGTCACCGTAACATCATTAATAACATATGAATCACACTACTATCGAACTCACGTATACGTATATGTAATGATGGTCCTATGAGCTAGGTTTTCGCCGAAGCTACGAGGGCATTTTGGGGATGGGAAAGTATGTATGGGCAGCAGGCACACTGCCCTAGGGGCGATGCCTTGTCAGCTGGGTAATGTAATTAATTCCGATGGCTATCCGTGGCCAATCGGGTCGTGCCACGTATGACTAGGGATTATTTCTACGTATTGATCCTTGGGAAAGATGACACTGGCTAGGGAAGAACTAGAGGCTGGGTTGATTGTCTCATGATACAATGTGTCTGGATGATAATTGATACAGGGGATTCGAATCCAAATTAAATGTCAGTAGATTTTTAAGTTTTTAAATATCTGTTCCAAAAAATATATAGTAAGTGTAAATCTGATTTTTATCAACTTTACAACTTCAGATTAATATCTATACCAAACAAACCCTTAAATCCACTACTCCCTCTTCCACAAATATCTTATTTTTAATATTTCAAATTTATCCCATAAATATTTATTTTGAGTTTATTTCCTTTAGTTAATATGTGTGCAATTAATAAGATTCCATTAACAAGTGAAACAACTAAATTATTTTGCCCGAAAATTAAAGCCATCTTGATTAATGAGGGCATTAGGATCAATCACGAGAGAAGGACGTCGTCGGTGGTGATCGTCGATTACCGCTTAACCGGTGAGGAAGACAAATACCACCTACCTCATTGGTGATAAAGTCAAGGGACCCAAAGTGGATCGCCACGTTGGGTGGGAACTCGAAGCCCTGGACTCCGGTGACACTAGTAGATGTTATCGCTTTCTGGTGGTTTTGATCTTGATGACCTCCTACCTATCACGTCAACTGTTGGTGGTGAATATTGACAATAATTTAATGGGGGTATACATGGGACGTAGAAAACGACAATGACATAAGGGATTTTATATAGGTTTAGACCCTCGAAGTAAAGTAACACCCTATGTCCTATTTTGTGGATTGTTCTCGTTGTATCCAATGTTACAACACGACGTAATAGCTTGCTCTGTATGAATCACTATGAGCTTACGTATGAACTTGATAACTTCTAAAAAAAGCATGTTTTTTAACAAACCTAGTTGGATCCTACTCTATCTTTTCCAAAATATCTGAGATAGAGTTTATATTTGTTATCTCTTATTATTTCCATCTTTTGAATTACAATGTAGAGTTATATTCTATCCATAGTTGCTATGTCACACTCGGCGCATCTCATAGTGGACTAGTCTAGAAGCCTAAGACTGTTATACCTAGATCCCATATATTTCACACCGACCAAAAAAGATACTTCTTTCGTCCCATAATTTTTTTACGTTTAAGATAAAATTGTTAAAGTTGTTGTAAGATTAAAAACCAAAATACCTATTATTAATAAAAAATAGGTAAGAGATATTGAATGAATAAAACTTCTTTTTTTACGGAACAAGAGCAACAAGAGCGGGAATGAAAATAAAAACATACTCTTTTGATAAATTTAAAGTGTCAGAACGGAAGTCTTTTTTTAAACACATGAAGTCGTAGCTAAAAAGTTGGAGCGAGAATTGAAGAGACTCAATCAAAAAAAAAAGGAAGTTCACATGATTGTTAGTGGAGACGGTTATACTCTGTGCGTTAGCAATAAGCTTCAACTTGCACCTTTTGCATTGCCAAATGCCAAAAGCATGCACTGATCAACTTTGTTGCTCGCTTAAATATGTGTGGTGTTCCACAAAATATAATAGCCCTTCAACTTGAGTTCAAGTTACTGTTTCTGATCAATAAACTTGGGGCACGTTTGGTATAGTTTTAACTCCGAGATTCACGTTGAATCTAGGATTTGCATAGTGCAATAAAATAGTTTAAATCTTTATTTTTAGTCTAAAATAAAAAACTAGATGACTTAACTAAATAAACTCAATCCATCCACAGCTTTAGATCCAGAATTTCTTGAAGCTAGGTTAGATCGGCTCCAAAAAGATCCGGAACTGTACAAACGGGGCCTTGATCTTTGGCTTATTTCTTTTGGTTAATATGTGCACAAATGATATGCTCCGATTAATCAAGCTAAGTGGCATCACCCATTTAACTAGACTGTCAATCTATCATAGTTAACAGAATTAACAAAGAGCGTAAATAAGTTATTTCTTGATACTACTAATCTGTCTAAGAATCAATAAAGATAAATATTTCTATTGGATGAAGAGAGTAAATACGTTTGATGTGGAGAGAAATTGTTCACTCTCATCGACGTTTCTCCGTGCAAACTCTAGAGAGTTTTTGGCAACAGATAGAACATAGAAGCCATGAATGCAGCAACTAACTGGGAGGGGATAGGACAAAGGAAAACGGTCCAACTACCGTATGGGACCCAGTGTGGTGCTCCCTTGGTATAAACTCTATAAACTAGCGCCGCCCGTTTCATGTAGCAGTGGCTCACAAGCAAACAAATCAATAATTGCCATTTAATTTGTTTGAGATATATAGAGTGTGTGTATTTGAAATACAAAAATATACAACAACTAGTATATAGTACACCGCCATGCTACTATTAATTCAATATTTTCTCCGTCCAAAAAGATTTTACTTTAATTTTGAGATAAATTTGATAAATTAGTTGTAAGAGTAAAATAACAATTAAAATGTCCCTTGTTAATAAGAAAATATCCATTGTTAATAAAAATATTATTGTGAAGTGATATGTAAGAGGTAGGTAATATATATTGAAGAAATAAAACTTCTTAATTTGCAAAATGAGAATAGGAAGTGCACTTCCAATACTAAACACCATAGATAGTTTTTTATGTCCTTCAAGTCACCTATAAACTTGTTTTAGGTCTAACTGTTTTAATGTGCACTCTACTAATTCAATATAATAGTTTAATATTACTCATCTCTCATTATGCTTTAGATGTGGTATAAAAACAAAGCATCATGCAAAGATCCAATGTTCTCATCTTTTCTCATTTGATACATTATTATATAATATTTTAGCATATGTGACATAACATTTAATGCCTGATAAATCATCCTACTTAAAGTATTGAGACTGATATAAGTACATAAAAAGTGAAGTCTTTTTAAACAGAGTTAAAGAGACATAAATAATGTATTTTTGGATGAAAATAATATCCTTTTGGGATGGAGGAAATATATGTGATTCATGTTATCTAACAATTATATAAATTCATGCTATTTATAGCACTACACAAAACCAACCGAAACCACCCGCCCAGAAAACGCCAATATTGACATATTTGGAGTACAAAGTTAACTTATATAACTATTTTAAAGCTTATTATAGACCATATGATAACTATATTAGTTCCTGTTTATTGTCATAATATACGAAATTCCCTCGACATCTGAAAACAACCATCTAAAATGAGGAAACATGCATGAATATAGTAAATACCAAAAAAAGATATATATTAGTTTAGTATCGGCCGTTACATTGTGGAATATCTTTGGATGTCACTACGAATACATGCAGATGCAGGAGATGTGTGTCACCTAAGATGATAAACTGCCAATAGGTGTAGAGGAACTTGCACTTGAGAAATTGTTAATCCAAATGGCCGGTACAGATTAATTAAGAAACACCAGCTACAACAATTTCACTTTTGGTCTAACTATATAGATTATGTCATTTCATATGTGTGCATAATAATTAAGAAATCCACGTAAAAGAATTAAGAAATCAACTTACGCGACTTAATTGTCTCTCATTTATTCTACATTAGAAAACATGTGTTGTTAATTTATGAGAGATATAACATTTATTTGATTTGATCGTGACGTATATTAAGAAAAAGAATATAAAAATTGATCAGAAACTAACTATAAAACGACTTATACTTAAAAAATAAAAAATCTAAATAGAGGGAGTATTGAAGCTATGGACATCTACAAACACCACAACAATTTCACTTTTGGTTGGACGATTGCCGCGTAGGCACACACACGATCGAGAGGAGGGCCACGTCACAAACTTCCGCTTCATGCTCATCAACAAATTCAGGGAGATATTATTTGTAGGTAAGCAGCGATCATCACACGCATGAGTTCACCAATCCCTGACAAAGACTATAGCTTAATTCATCAGCTGTCAGGTTAAGCAGCTGGTACCTGTGGAAAATCCCTGCAGATTTCCCATCACAAAAATTTTCCAGTAGCGAGAGGATCTCATCTGACATGTATTAATGGCCGTATATATGATGCAATCACGCATCGCAACAGTGATATTTAAGGAGGTTGTGGACTGTTTTGGGTGATTTGGATGGGGTGAATTGGTCGTATATATAAGTCGCATATATTATAATCAGGCAAACTTATTTAATTTTATAGAAAAATATACCAACAATATAACATTAAATTAGATTTATTAAATCTACTATGAAATATGTCTTAATAAATATTTATTAGCTATTACAGATTTTAATATATGGAGTATTTTTTTAATTTTTTCCAAAGTTAAAAAAGTTAACTTTAAAACACTCAAACTACAAATGAGAAAGTATATTATATAGCGCTGGGACAATTGTAACTATGATGATTTTTCTATTGCATTATTAATTTGCTAATTTCACAAAATTCAATCGGAAACAATTCAAATTCCATAGGACCTAAAGGTTCTTTGTACAAACAGAACTTAAGAGATCTTTTAGGTTCCTTTAGACAAAAAAGGTACTGTTTTTTAAATTCTATGGCATAAAGTGAACTTTTAGGATTTGGTAGTGAAAAAAATTACCCAACACCAGAATATGATCTCTAGGTTTACCAAAACATTCTTTCTCACCCAAATATCTTCTGCAAAAGGTTTCAAAGTCTTGTGGAACCTTTGGAACAAAAAGATGTGGTCAATTTAGATCCGAGAGTTCACCATAAACTATCATACAAAACAAAACATAAAAAAGATCGAATTATTCTACATATAAAATATGTGTTCTAATTTGACCTTAAAATTTTACATGGTCCCGTCTCGATCTCTTCTCTGTGAATCCTTGTAGGTGTGCCTCCGCTTGTGATTACTGTGTATTTACAAGATTCTTATATAAGTCATTTTAAATATGTATCTAAAAATTAAGAAATCAATATGACTTTATTGCTCTTATTTATTCCTATATTGAAATGATAGATCATTCACTTATAATAGGTGTAGCATTTATTTGATAAAGACAAAGATAAATATATTAAAAATACAAAAAGTGTCTAGTAGTTCGGAAATAGGTTATATTTATTAAAAAAAATTAAAAGTATGAAACGACTTATATAAAAATTAGATGAGTTACACAATGCAAGATTTTTGCTAATGCGCAGGAAGGAAGGGCAGAGAGCGGGTTAATGTAAATTATTTTTAATTATCTACCGTCTAAACCGCTTATCACCTCATTTACCGTTACATCTTACATGTGGACTGCAGTAACTGTAAAACAGTAAAATTGTACTCACTGGTCACTACTACTCTATAAAACCGCTCCCCGACTCGTCGCTCGCCACGCCTCCGGCCCCTTTCGTTTCTTCTCCAACCCCGCGCCCTCGAGGATCGCGAGGATCGCCGTCGATCGGGATCCTGCCAGTGCTCGACCGGGGCGGCCATGGATAAGGGCGCGCTGGTTTCGTCGGACCAAAGCGGTGGCGGCGTCCACGGCGTCGCCGGAGGCTCGTCTTTCTCGGGCCTGCGCGCGTACGGGCGCGCTCTGGCGCAGACGCCGGCGCGGCTGGCGCAGCGTGCGTTCGCAGCGACGGCGCCTGGCGAGGAGATGAGCCGCGTGCGCGCCCGGTCCGGCGCCGACATGGCGCGCGCGCTGCGGTGGCCCGACCTCGTCGGCCTCGGCCTCGGCGGCATGGTCGGCGCCGGGGTGTTCGTCACCACGGGCCGCGCCACTCGGCTGTACGCGGGTCCCGCCGTCGTGGTGTCGTACGTCATTGCCGGCCTCTGCGCGCTCCTCTCCGCCTTCTGCTACACCGAGTTCGCCGTCGACATGCCCGTCGCCGGCGGCGCCTTCAGCTACCTCCGCGTCACCTTCGGTGAGCTTCCCCGTCATGCCAAGATTCATACACACCTCTTCCGGATTTAAATATTCTCCTTTGATTGAATCCTTCAGATTTCGTTTCTGTTCGTGCAATTTGCCTCGTTCCGGACGCGATGCGTGATGACAACACACTCTGCAAAAATAAAAATATTCTTTTTTGATTTTGTTTCCTCAAATATTTCATGGTTATCTTATTATCTTCATGTGTACTTTGCCCTTTCCCCATTCTCTTCATTTTTGTCCACTTGCTCCAAAGTTGCTTCTTTTTTTGTGCGTATTTATATGCTTGTGAGAGGTGTCGTGTTATCAGCATGTCTGTTTCCGTTTTAGCCGGTTTCTATTGTCGTTTCCTTTATTTATTTATTTATATATATATAATAAGATTTTATTCTATTTCTTTACCTATTTTCGTTTTATAAATCAAGAAATTTTATTTTCTTCAATACCCTTTAGCTATCTATTATTTATCACGCTACTTTTTTATTAATGAGGGACGTTTTTGTTGTTTAAATTTATCAAGTAAAAGTCTTTGGGACATGGAGTAAGATTTTTTGTTCTTGGAAAACTCACATTACAGATATTAGAAAGAAAGGAGTTAGCTGGATTGCAACTGCCAGCAAATTTTATGATATTTGTCCATATCCAAATAATGTTGCAGGTCCCTTTCTTGCATCTTCCAAACTGTTTGCCCTTTTGGTTCAGATGGGACCTTAACTTTTCTGAAAGATAGAAGATCCCACTGTTCATTCTCACATCCTCCATTTTTCTTACCACTCTGATGTTCAGCTAGCCCTGCACGTAGTTCAGGTCTCAGAATCTCAGAATTTCAGATGTTTTCTGTTTGATCTTGATCTTGATCTGAATTGATCTGAAGGTGAATTGGTTTTGTTGGGTTTTTTTTTCAGGGGAGTTCGCGGCGTTTCTGACGGGGGCGAACCTGGTAATGGAGTACGTGTTCTCCAACGCCGCCGTGGCCCGCAGCTTCACGGCGTACCTCGGCACGGCGGTCGGCGTGGACGCACCCAGCAAGTGGCGGATCGTCGTGCCGGGGCTCCCCAAGGGATTCAACGAGGTCGACCTCGTCGCCGTCGGCGTCATCCTCCTCATCACCCTCTGCATCTGCTACAGGTACAGATGTACAGTACGCTTGCGCCTGCCACCACGGCGTCAAAATCTCAAATTTATACTCTCGGTGGAACAGAGGAACTGAAATGCTCTGAGATTAAAATCTGTTGGTTTTGGTCATTACAAGTTTCAGACTTCTTGTCTCCCCCTACGGCTCTGTACTACTGCACGCTTCAGAGTTCACAGCAAGTGCAAGCAACTCGAGTTGCTTTGTCTTGTCTGTTCCCCTGTCTGTTCTGCAACTGCTCCTCTGGCATTTCTTCCCGCTAGATTCAACAAGGTTCACACAATGTGTGTGCATGGCGCGAACGGTTTGCTCGAAATTCCTGTGCACGATTGACCCCTCCCAACAAAGCAGAAAATTCAGAGATTTGGTTCTGCAAGAAAGGAGCTTGTCGCCTGGTCAGTCTCTTTTTTTCAAATGCCACTTTTGCCCCTCCTTTCCTTTCACGATCGAATGCTTTCTGCGGCAAATGGTGGGGGGCTTTGTCCAGAGAGGAGAAGAATCTGCAGAAGAAGCCGGCTTGTTTGTTCCTTGTGTTCCTCTGCTCTGGTGGATCGTGTCAGTCAAAACTGCCAAGAACCGCTCGTTTCTTTCTGTGTGCGGTTTCTCTCTGCATAAAATGTGTCAGATTTGAGAATACAATTCCTTTTGAATGATTGGCGAAAGTCGGCCGACGAGGAGAATCAGTTTCACCAAGATTCATCGTGTTCAGTATGACAGTGTTCCTGCAAAAGGAGAAGGAAAAAAGGAATGTTTTTTTTGACAGAATGGTTTGTGTTGGCGCAGCACGAAGGATAGCTCGGCGGTGAACATGGCGCTGACGGCGGTGCACGTGGCGTTCATCCTGTTCATCATCGTGATGGGGTTCTGGCGCGGCGACGCCGGCAACCTGACGCGCCCCGCTGACCCGGAGCACAGCCCGGGCGGCTTCTTCCCGCACGGCGCCGCCGGCGTGTTCAACGGCGCCGCCATGGTGTACCTGAGCTACATCGGGTACGACGCCGTGTCCACCATGGCCGAGGAAGTGGAGCTGCCGGTGCGCGACATCCCCGTCGGCGTCTCCGGCTCCGTCGTCCTCGTCACCCTCCTCTACTGCCTCATGGCCGCCTCCATGTCCATGCTCCTCCCCTACGACGCAGTAAGTGCTCTCTCTGACACGGTGGGGTCCACCTGTCAGTGTCAATAGTCTCACCCCTGTCATCTCTGCCTTTCAAGAGGCCCAAATCCTACCTATCAATTCAAAGGAATCCATCTATAGTGCAACCAAGATTCCTAAACAGGACTCTTTATAATCTCATTCACCTAGACTAAAAAACAAGAAAAAAGTTTTTTTTTAGACTTTGGTGATAGAGGATAATTCTTGGGAATATATATCAGCTAAGCTTAGCTAGAACACAAGGACAGCACAGGATTCTCTATCTTCCTTTATCTTCTCCTTTGTTTTGCTTTCATGCTTTTCTGAGATGTAGGATGAATCTGCTACTTTTCCAGCAGAACATTTCCATTGACTTGCTAAATCTCTCTCCATCTGATGCTAGTATTGTACCCGTGCTACGCACCGGTGAAAATAAAAAAACAATTATATTATTAGTCAGGAGTTGGATTCTTTAGAACTTTAATTTAGTAGTTAGAAAGATTGTAGCAGCATCAAAGAACAATTACAAGTGTAAATCAAACTGTCATATCCTTAAATAATCAAATAAAAGCACAAGAAAAATATTTGCTTGCAGTCCAAGCCATCAGGATAGTTTTGGGAGTTGGACTGCCATTCAAAGTTCCTCCAGCGAAACTAATGATCAGAATAGTTTTGGGAGTAGGACTGCCGAGCAGGAAGAATGGGTGTGTTCTGCTTGGATCAGGTCTTTCCTTTTATAGAGTACGCTGTGAAAATCGGAAACTCATCCATATAGAAAGAAAGCACCTTCCGATCATGACACTCACATTAGATGGAAAGAGATCAAACCGAAAAGGAAAGATCTCAGTATGAGGAAAGTCATTAGAGAGAAATATATCAGCTTACTAAAGAAAAAATTTTACATGGAAGGTCTTTAATCGGAAAGATATCCATCCACTAAGGAAAGTCCTTTAAATGGAAGATTATTATACAGAAAGATATCTATCCGCTAAGAAAGTCCTTTAAATGTAAAGTTATTATACGGAAAGATATACATCTTATAAAAGAAATGATCTAGATAATCTGAAAAGTCTTGACTGATCATTATGGAAATATGTGGGAGAAAAGAGATTGATCTAATCTCCTATAATTTTGCGCTGAAAGAAATGGTTGAGATTTAATATTTTTATTTTTAATAGAGTAAAAATAAAGGGCTGAGATTTTTTAGATGGTAAATGATTAAAGATGAAGTGCTGAGATTTACCAGAGGGGTGATGTGTCCACTCTCTCAACTCGCCAATTATATATGTGGTTTTAGAGTTGTACATAAGAATTAACAAATTAACTCAAATAATATTATTGTTTCTTTTTTATTTTGCTTTTGACGAAGCGAGTTGTTATTTGTGACAGGAGTATCATCATGTATTTCCTCTAATTTCTTATATAAGTCGTTTTGGATTTGTGCACAAAAACTAAGAAATCAACTCAAATGATCCGACTGCCTCTTATTTATTTTGCTTTAAAAATATGAGTTATTTATTTGTGAGAGAGGTAATATTTATTTGACAAAAATAAACATGACAGAAAATCACAAGTTGTAAAATGACTTATGCTTGAGATAGAGTCAGTCGTCTAAAATGCCTCGTATAATAAATCAGAGGAAAAAATTTAACAAGGGTTAATATAGAATAAAATATAAAAATGTTTAGAAGGTACATGATGACTTATATTTTGATAGAGTTGAGAATGTTATAACAACTTGTATAAAGAATTGGAGTTATCAAAGTGTCAATAATAATTTTTTCTACATGTATTGGTGGTGCAGATTGACACGGAGGCGCCATTCTCGGGGGCGTTCAAGAACAGCTCGGGGTGGGGGTGGGTGTCCAATGTGATCGGCATCGGCGCTAGCATCGGCATCTTAACTTCATTGATGGTGGCAATGTTGGGCCAGGCGAGGTATCTCTGTGTTATTGGTCGCTCTGGCGTCATGCCAGCATGGCTCGCTAGGGTTGACCCTCGTACCTCCACCCCGGTAAATGCTTCCGCCTTCCTCGGTGAGCCTTCCATTCTATTACCTCTGTCACATAAAAATTTTATTTTTAGCATTTAAAATTTGTCCCACACAAAAATTTTGTTTTTATTGATGTGTGTATAATTAATAGGCTTAGTTAAACAAGTGACAATGTGCAATCAACTTACCTAAAAATTAGTAAAAATTACATAATTCATTTATACACATTACTAATATATCTTACAATTGTTAAAAACAAAATCTTTATGAGACGGATAAAGTACTCCGTCGGTCTCTACTTGGACCTCTTTTGTTTGACCGTGTCTTTGAATTAGTTTGATCCCATGCCACCTTTCTTACTTCTGAACCTTCAAAATTAATTTAAATAGTCAGATGTTTCATCCGTTATATATTATAAGCTGTTAATTTTTTTACTTTGATCAAATTTATAAAAATATATCATCAACTATAATTAATTAAATCATCGTAAGATATGTCTTAATAGAGTATTTATTAGATATTGTAGATATTAATATATTTTGATTTAAAGTTAGAGAAGTTTGATTTAAAAAGATTAAACAACTTATATTATTAACAGGTTAGTAGTATATAGACCAAAGATTGTGACACTTTCAATTATGATATTTTTTGTAAAACAATCAATGATTTTTAAATGTTGACCACTTTGACCCTTCAATTTTTGGGAATTAACAACTTGGTCCTTGCTTGATTGGCAGGGGTCTTCACGGCGGCGCTCGCGCTCTTTACGGAGCTGGACATCCTCCTCAACCTCGTCTGCATCGGCACGCTCTTCGTCTTCTACATGGTGGCCATCGCCGTCGTCTA
>KE373031.1:150704-178564 GCA_000418225.1 Zizania latifolia | reverse complement strand
TGGTTCAACTTTCCCACAAGACGACGCACACGACTTAGGGGGAGAATGATGGAATAAGTCTAGTGTGCTTTATCCTTTTTCACTTTAGCATCTTGGACTAGCATCTTAGACTAGCATCTTGGACTAGCATCTTAGACTAGCACCTTGGACTAATGGGCTGCATGGCTAGCTTATAAAATGTATCCTCAACCCTTGGGTTGGCATGGCATTGTGTGAGAAATAAACTAGAAAATTTCCCCAACTCTTCCTAGTGTCATCCTCTCAATAAGAGTAAGAGTGCAGCTACTAACACCCTGCTCCTTTGTTTGTCAGTTGTTTTGTTTTATATCTTTTCTATGTTGTTTAGTAAAAATCCGTAGCATTTTCTCATTCCTTTTTCATGAAAACTTGTATAATTTTCCTGACTAAATTTCATGTAACAGGATTGAAACAATTGAATCTGCTGAAAAGGTATGGTGATTACCCATCGTTGTTGCTGATGTTCTCTTCCTACCGGAGGTGTCATCAAAATCTTAAAATTTAAAGGTAAAATCACAAGAGATTATCATGTCAAGCGACAAAAAATCTTGTGCTCGTAACAGCAGGCAAGCATCCAAACTTTCTTTTAGCTGCCATTTTCTGAGTCATCAGCGCACATGCAAAGTTGATTGGTAAAAAGTTAGCCTATAAGTAAAATTGTCAACGTATGAGCAGTTGACTTGCATGGATGGGCATTTGGTTTCACTACCATCCTGCTGTAGCGTGCTCCAGAATTTTTTTTGCGGCTCGTGCTTTCTGTAACAAGCTGAAAAATAGGATTGTCCTCAAGGACAAAAAACTTGTTAGGGTTGAGAGGAATTTGATTGATGTGTTTACGCTGCATGAACTTTTGCAGCTATGTGCTCAGAGGATGTCCCTCTTAGTTGGGAAAAGCTGCCATGGATTAGCCATTCATTTTGGGCTGGTAACTGATACTATCACATGCAACATTCTTATCAACTTGTACACAAAATGTGGCCAGAATGATTGTGCTCGTTGTGTTTTTGACACAATGTCTGTCAGAAGCATAGTCTCATGGAATACCATGATTGCTGGATATACTCGTAATGGAGAGGATGTAGAAGCTCTGAAACTTTTTTCAAGGATGCACCAAGAAGGGACTCAGATGAGTGAATTTACCTTATCCAGCACTCTCTGTGCATGTGCTGCAAAATACGCTATTATTGAATGCAAACAGTTGCATAGTATTGCCATCAAGCTTGCACTCGATTCTAGCAGTTTTGTTGGAACTTCAGTTCTTGATGTTTATGCAAAATGTAATATGATTAAGGATGCCTGCTGGGTTTTTGATAAGATGCCTGAGAAAACTTCAGTTACATGGAGTTCATTATTTGCAGGATACATGCAGAATGGTCTCCATGAACAGGCACTGTGTTTATTTCAGAGTGCGCAAAGGGAAGGAGTGCAATTGACTGAATTCACTCTTTCTTCTGTCCTCAGCACATGTGCAAGCTTAGCCTTGATAATCGAAGGGACACAGGTACATGCAGTTATTGTTAAGAATGGTTTTCATAGGAACTTCTATGTGGCAACATCTCTTGTGGATGTCTATGCAAGGTGTGGGCAGATAAAAAAAGCATATGAAGTATTTGCTGATATGGAACAAAAGAATGTTGTCTTATGGAATGCGATGATTGCTAGTTTTTCTAGGCATGCCCATTCTTGGGAAGCAATGATTCTTTTCGAGAAAATGCAGCAGGTAGGGATTTTTCCAAACGAAGTTACCTATCTCTCCATCTTGTCAGCGTGCAGTCATACAGGCTTAGTTGAAGAGGGCCGTCACTACTTTAACCTGCTAATGTCTGATCGGACTGTTGAACCTAATGCCCTTCACTATTCTTGTATGGTTGATGTTTTGAGTCGATCTGGGAAGACTGATGAGGCCTGGGAATTTCTTCACAAAATGCCATTTGAACCAACTGCATCTATGTGGGGATCTTTGCTTGGGTCATGCAGGATCAACAAGAATATTAGATTAGCCAGAATAGCAGCTGAACAGCTTTTCCATCTTGAGCCTGAAAATGGAGGGAACCATGTTTTGCTCTCAGATGTATATGCTGCCAGTGGAAACTGGGAGAACGTTGTGATGGCAAGGAAGTATTTGAAGGATAGTGGTGCTAAAAAGGAGATGGGAAGGAGTTGGATCGAAGCAAAGGGCAAGATTCATATTTTTGTTGTTGGAGAGAGAGGACACCCAGAAATAACTGATGTATACAATAAGTTGGATGAAATTTACCATGAGATGAGAAAGATTTCTCACCGAACCAACACACAATGTGATCTGCATGATGTTCATCCTGACCAAAAAGAGGAACTACTTAAACACCACAGTGAGAAACTAGCATTTGCATTCGGTTTAATCAGCTTGCCCCCTAATATACCGATGACAATATACAAGAACCTTCGGATCTGTGGAGACTGCCATTCCTTTATGAAGATTGTATCCTGTATTACAGAACGTCGAGTCATTGTCAGAGATATCAATAGATTTCACCATTTTAAGGACGGCTCATGTTCTTGTGGGGACTTCTGGTGATCTAGGACTGAATGAGGAATCGCAATCATCTACCAGCAGTACCCTCATCATGTAGCAAATTATTGCCCTGTGAGTAGTGGCTCTGCAGCACTAAAGATCTGTGTCAGGACTTATATTGATATTCTTTGTCATTCAAGTCAACAATGTCATGCTGCTGGCCCCATTTGGTGTAATATGAACACTATCATCTGACCTGTGCATAGCAAATGGAAGCACAGATGTGAGTCCTTATTTATATGAAACACTGAATAGATTGTGACCTACAAAGTGTAATCTTGTACAGTCAATTTGCCATGCATTGCAAGCCACTTTAAAAATCCATATTTTGGTTTTTGTATTGACATACATGGAAAGTAGATGCAAGTTTTGATTTATGGAACTATACGTGGGAAACAATGGATGCTAGATTTTTTTTATTTGAAATATGCATGGGAACTAGATTTCTTCTGACCTCAACATTTGTTGATTTCAGTGACTAAAGAAGTTGCAATATGACTTATTTGGTTGTACTAGTGCTCTGCAGTAAATTTACTGAGAACTGCACCATTTGATGCACATTTCAGCTACAGCTCCTGTGATCGAATCTCTCATCATTTTTCCACTCCAGAGATGAACTCTGAAAAGTGGTATTTTGCACTCTCCTTTTCTTTTAGCACTGTTCCTATCATGTTCCATTAATTTCAAAACACTTGTTTTACTTATTCTATGTTTAAATATGTTCTGTTGCAGATAATTGTATTAGAAACATATGTTGACCTTAAATACAATAATTTGTAGTTTGCCCTTTTCGTACTAATAAAAAAAATCCAATTTGTCATATTCTCTTGAATCTTGGTCATGATTATCAATTACTCTAGGATGTTGCTATTTCAAGGCACTTGTCATCAACAATTGAACATTCTTTTATTCTGTCTATACTATGGTGAACATAGGAAAAGTATAAAAAAATCAATACATTGAAGATGTTTGTCTTGTCATTTCTCATGCTTAGCGTGACTTATTAGCCATGCATAGTTTCCGCATCATGGTAGAACCGGGCATATCTTTGGTCCTTACACAATCCCCGTTGATCCACCATCTGCGCATGTTACACCCGTTTTTCAAGGAAAGTACTGTTTGTGTACAAAAGCTGGCGTCTAGAACCACTAGCAGGTACTCAGGAAAGGGCAGATAATGCCTACAATAGATGACCATTCATCTGGTTAGCCATGACTTTGTGGACCATGCTCATTCATGATCTTCATGAAGGCAGCAGCTTCTTGTAAAGAAAAAGGGAATTGATGCCTGGTGAGTATATCATAGCGTTTTTGTAGGTCCGGCTTGAGTTGGGCCCCTGCACCCAGTTTCATGGGTCAGGCTTCTGATAGTCCATTAACCAAGGGAGTCAGTCACTCATGTGACATGGTGACGCATCATCACGTATGGCTGGCTGTTTAATCATGGGTGTTTACTTCAATTGCCTTCTTATCAGCATGCATCATGTGTATTAATTCTTTGGTTAACCCTGCCAATTTCTCTACCCGTATTATCTTATCAGTATGCATCATGTGTATTAAGCTGGTGTAACAGAGGTTTAGTTCCAGACAGAGCTGCACATTTTGTATATTTTTACATAGATGACGTGATTAGTCTGTACTTAGCAGTTGCTCCTTTGGCAACAACTTCTTTTCCATTAAAAACAAATCCTTCTTCTCGGTATGTGTTAAGTTAGACTGAGTGAGAGTCTACTTTATAATTATGGCACTCACATGACTCTTTTGTGCTAATGGTAAGATATATTGTTTGGGGTTCAAAGGCGTTAATCATGCAACCCTGGAGTGCCTCGGATAAGGTTCATCTTTTGTCATTAGGGAGAGCGTCCCCTGCACATGGCTCGGGTTCTTGCAAGCAGACAGGAAATCTTGCTGTTGATACGGTAGTTAACCTATAAGTTTAATCATCACTAGCACAATTGCCGCCAGTGAGTTCCATTCAGATGAATCTGAGACCCGCATCTCATTCTTTGTTTTCCTAATCAAACCGGTACGTATTCTATGACCTTGTTTGATACTTTATCTGTACTGCATGCACACATTGTATACCTATTATCTCTCAGGGCAACTTTCAGCTGTGCAGTCTGTCATAACAAGATGTCTTGTACCAAATTAGCTTTGGTGACCTAGGTACGTAACACAAGCTTTCACTCTAGATTCTTCAGGTTGGATACTTTATTTTAGCTTTGGTGCATATCACTGGTTGACACGAGGGCAAAACATTGTTACAGCGAGCCTAACTGCTTGAAGTTAATTAAGAGCTGATAGTACCACGTCAGTTCAGTTAGGTCATGTTTGTCCCTGCATCTACTGCTTTGGATTATTGACTGGCCAGAACAATAACCTGTGGCTAGCCTCGTACAAACCTTTCTAACATAGGCAACAAAAGCAGGAGACAGGACTCCATTTTTCTTTTGATACCTGCTGTGGGGGAATCTTGCGGATTATTGGAGCTTAGTGGCCTTTTGGTGTCTCTGAACTTGCCTCTAAGACCATCAAGTTAGCCAGCCTTTTTCTCTGTATCCTATTAGGGCAAATTGAACCCACTTGGACACTAAACTTTCGCTGTGCCTTTCCTTCCCGAGGGAACAAAAAGGTAGAGACCGGCCATTAATAGACTAGTAAAAGATGAGGACATGAAAATCCCCAGATGTCGGCATTGCTTGTAGCACATCACTTCTTTAATAGTCCTTGGGCATCTAAGAAAATTTTTCTCCATAACACTAGTGCCAGTGGCAGTGCATCACCACCCTGTTGCTTAGAGAAGGCGAAATGCACTGCACATGCATGCATGCCCTCCTTAGGTGAAAGCATTGAATGAATTGATTGCATGAGGTAACTAAAAACATTGAGCCAGTTGATTGAGAACAGTAGGGAGAAAGGGGGAAGAAAACAAAATCCCCATTGGGGTATTACTTTGTTCCTTCAGGAGGCAGGAGAGGGAGGAGGAATGGAGGATACATCAACTTCACATTTTGTTCATGGACCCACACACATACAGATGACACATACATACTTGCAAACAAGTCTTTTTTTTCTTCTTGTGTGTCACCATCTATGTTGCTCTCCCTCTCCTTTTCAGCCTGATGTTTCCTGAAACCTCCCACCTGCTGCAAGGGCCCTGGTACTGTAAGTAGGGTTTCTGGAAGACAAGAAAAGGAGGGCACTCTGGGGATGCATGGAAGGAAGATTGCCCGGGAAACAAGGGATCTCCCCCACTTCCTTCTTTTTCCTTCCACAGGTCAATTCAAACCTGTCACTTGGTGCAGTGTAGTAGTAGTAGTAGGCTGGTACTCTAGTAACTAGTTTCACTGTTGGTGGTTAGGATTCTGCAAGCATGGCCTCAGATCTCCTCATCATCTTATGAACTGCCCCTGTTGTCGGAAAAAGAGAGAATATAAACAATTAATTTGAGAAATGTCGATAAGGAAGTCGATCTCATTTGATTTCTAGTTCTCTGCTCGCTTAGTGCTGCAACTGAGCTCGGTCATGGTTTAATAATTCAGAATACTGACCAGTAATTTGGCACTGTGGACACTGCAGCGTAGGGGCCCTGGTGGTGCATGTAGCCGTACATTGCCGTCGCCTGATCTGCCTCCGGTTCCGGGCCGCAGTCGACGTTCACGCCGAACAGCCTCAGCCGCCTCGACGGCGGCGCCGACGCCGCGCTGCTGCTCTTGGTGTCTGCGTCTCTCTGCGACTCTCCTGCAATCGTTCACCGGGCAGATATGGTGTAAGCCATCTTTCCTTCGCAGCCTCTACTTGATTACTACTCGTGTAGCTGCTGCATGTTATCACAGTGTTTTCATATAGATTACCTGCGTGTAGTATGTCGCTGTGTTCTTGGTCTAGTGAGCGATGGTAAGCTTGGGAATTGGCAGGGCTGGTAGGGTAGGACGAGCCAGACGTGCTGTAGCACATTGGGCTCCATGGCTGCTGCTCGCCGCCGTTCAGAGAAGGCGGCGGGACGCGAACGGCGGGCGGTGGCGCCACCGGGGACGGTGCGGTCTCACCACGGCGCCGGCAGCCGATGAAGAGCCGGTCCCCGGTGCCAAGGCCGGCGCGCACCCGCTCGAAGCGCACGACGTCGCCGGCGTCGAGGTGCTTCTCCTTGACGTACCGGCTCCAGCCCTTGGTGAGCACGTAGCTCTGGCTGCTCGTCCAGTAGGAGTACCGGAAACGCCACGGTTTGCCGGACTCGTCCTCGAAGGAGAGTAGCAGGCCCTTCTCGCCGGAGTCGCCGCTGAGAGGGAAGTACCTCTCGGCGTGTTGCTTGGGGATCACGAGCCTGTTGAGCTTGCCCACATCGCTGGGAGTCAGGGGCTTCTCGAACAGGTGCTCCCTCTCGTAGTGGCAGGGGTAGTGCAGGTTCGTGTACATGGCCACCCCCCATGGCCAGGCTTGGGGGTGCCCCTGGGGCAGAGGATGCGTGGCCATTGCTGTCCTGGCTGGACCTGCAGGAGGAGGGCTAGCTAGCTAGCTCTTGAGCTGATCGAAACAAAGATGTGTGTTTAGCTTCTTGTCTGGAGCAAAAGTTGGACAGGGGAGAGGAGATGGAGTGATGATGGTGTGTTGTGTAGAGAACCATGCATATATCATGGTAGCCATTTATAGCCTTCCAACTAGTACAAGTGTAGGCGGTTTGGAGGTGGCGACAATATATTTATGTATTGATATTTCGCTGGTACGTGAGGCAGCAAAGTGGGTTAGATGGCTTCGTTTTAGTTTTCATGCTCACAAATGACTTTATTCTAGTTTTAAGAATATAATGACTTATCTTATTTAAGACATTAGACATATTGTCAGCCTCACATTCCGTGTAGGATCACAGTGAGCTTATTCAGTATCTGAGAAAATATTATTTTACAAAAGTCACTATGTCATACTACATCTACTAGCCAAATACTTAAAAATAATATCAGGAAGATTTCACCCTACGAACCAAATACACTCTAGATCTCTAGCAATATATAGAGAGAGGGAGTGTGTGTAATTGGAGTATTTTAACCAAGGTAGACAGGAGGAATCAAAGTGAAGGGCTTCAAAGCTGGTGAGGTTAGAATATATAGCTTCAGTGTAGCTGATGAGGAATGATCAGGTGGTGGTACTTAAAAGTTGGTGGCTGGGCATTGTGGCCTAATCACAGCCATCCAGGGGGCGCTGTGGAGTAGACCCTACCATTGCTTTCCATGTGCATGGGTGGTTGGGGCCTCTGTTTGGCCACTGTCCTTAACTCCCCATTTTAACTTGTAGAGGTCCAGGTTCATGGTGTTGCAGGGCACCCAGTTTCTGTTTGGCTTTGGGACGGTGCAGGGAAAGTCCTAGTTAGGAATCCAATTTCCAATAAGAGTCCATCCCACTGTGCACTTGGAACTGAGGCTTGAGGCTTGAGGCTTGCAAACTTGTGGAGACATGGAATTTTCCCTAGGGCATATTGTAGCCGAAAGAGATGGATGGATAGGTTGGCAGCAGTTTATATCTGTGGTCCACTTGGAATAGCTGGTAGGCACTAACTTGGTTAAGGGTAGAGGTCTTGTGAGATGTGACATTTGAGGTGTATGGGCTGTGTGCTCTAATTATCATGCACTACCATGCACTCTAGCAACACCCATTTCTTTATCTCAGATTCAACACAATCAAGGGGTTTTTTCACTAGGCCTGCCTCATTGAATGTGTGCTGACCACCCCTTAAGAGGACAAGGCTTGCAAGTTACGAGCTGGGTTTGGTTGGATTCTTACACAATGAATTGAATTGGGTGTATGACATTGTTTCCATTCAACCCTTTGGCGTAGGACAACCTACCCTGGGTAGGACACCTCTTTAGGACGCCCAAGTGTGCTTGCGTGGGAGTAAAGCGATTGGCCATTACTCTGCTTCCTGTGTTATATGATCAATTTCACTGGTAGACCAGTGCTTCTTTATCATTCATTCATCACCCATCTGAGGGGCACCTCTTGCTGTTGGAGGATTGGAATACAGAACGTAAGATGATCTGTTCTTTATATTCTTAACGACAGATCTGTATCAGATTCCGTAAAATATTAACGATAAAACCAGCAATGTCGCTTTGCTTGCTTCTTTGGAGACAAGTATTCCATCACATGGTTAGATACATTGTCTGCTCACTCATGTATGCCAATGTCAAGTATTATTCAGTTTGTCAGCCTTTGGAGAAACAGGAGTAGTAGGCATGTCAACAGGCCCCAATCTTTGTTCTCCAATGAAGAATTTCCCAACTAAAGAACGGAAAGGGGCAAATTTTTCGCTCGCTGGGGTTTAATCGGAGAAACCCCCTGTCGGTATGGTGATATACGTTTTTATTCAAACGACTGTTTTAATTTATAGTCTAATCCACTACACTGGCTACCTCAATCATCTTAATCTCTCTAGAGTCTAGACATGGATCTTGTCCGGTACCCGTTATCCGGACGATGGATAGAAAGAATTTCTCTCCTACAGATATAATTTTTCCCCAATCGGCGGTGAAGATAGTTACCCATCCTGGAGAGAATTTTCACTGTTCACATGCCTACAAAGGAGGCCAAGAGGGTGGTGTTGTTTTTGTCGAGAATCCAATCATAACGGTGATTTAACGGATCCTATGGCTAATTGCTCCATTACTTTCATTATCTGCTGCTTATTTTTTAGCGCCATATCAACCATCCGAATATTGTCAAACCACAGCTATGTTTTCTTCGCTGTAGCTTAACAAGCACCAGGAAAATGGGAATACGTGATTATTATCTCACGTGGCCTTGGCATTACCTGTCCTGTCCTGCTGTTGCTGGGGCTTCAAGTTCCCAAACGTCAAGAAATTCTAACATTGAAATGGGAAATAGGATCAAGATTGGACCTGCTCAGAGATCCCCCTTCTCCAATTTCCAATAAGCTCATGAATGGGGTGATGCAGATTTTTTGTCCCCAATTCCTTCTTCCCCTGTTGCGTGTACAACTCCTGGTCCTCGTAGCCCCTGCTAATCCCTAGAATTTATACTATAGATACTTAACCGCATGCATGGTACATATACTTTGATTTTATACTTAAGCTGCATGCATGATGCATATACCTTGGTTAAACTATAAGTCTATGCTTAGCATCTCTTGGACCATGAAAACATGCATGATTAAAATTCGAGTTGCTCGTTTTGTTTTGGAATCTTGTCAAGAAAAGTCTTGAAGGATACTCAATTGCAACCCCGTGCAAATGATAGAGCCTAACTTGCAAAAGTTGAATGGTTCATGTTACAGTGGTTGTCTGTACTCTGCTCTGATGCATATATGTCTCTACTCTGTAGTGAAATACAGACTCTTGAAAATGAAGAAAGGACATAAACTAGAGTCTATCTTATAAATCTCAATGGAAGGATTCACCTGAAAATTCTGAAACAGGCAGGAACATATTGCACAATAGTTTTCATGGTTTTCTTCTGGGAAAATAGAGACTTTCATGATCACAAGTTCAGTTTTGTGATTATTTTGTTGGTAAGGATTAGAAACAGCAGGCTAGAATTGACTGTTGGGTCTCCGATTCTGATGGTAGATAAACATATACACATATAATCATTGACAATTGCCTCGTTGTCAAAACCTTGACCAAGAAATAAAATGAAGTATAGTGTGCTTCTGTTGGTGAGCTGTGTATTTGGCCTCTGATTCTGTCGAAGAGTGGGCGAATACACCAGATCGGAACTATACTGGTATCCATTTGCAACATCTGGATAGTGCATGCACTGATGCACTGGTTGTGAAACGCGTCCAAGTGCATCATATTTAAAGGTGGCAATGAGGAGATAGGGAGTCACGCAGCAGGTTCATTTTGCAACTTCAATCATGCAGCTCACCTGCCCAAGCGTCTGATGATGCAGCTTTGGTTTCTCCATGCACATGAATGGATTGGTATCTTATGGAATTGTATATTCGGATAGCTCGAGATAAGGCGACACATGCTAATGCTCCTCATTATGTTATTCTTGTGAGCCTGTGACTCTCTTCCTTTCCAATGAGGCCACGTATGTTTATGCCAGGCTCATGCAGATGAATGACCAGGAGCCTTGAACGGCATGATGGACGTGGGAAGCATATACAGAACGCCTTTAGGATGGTGTTAGTTTAAGGCGTACGAACTTGGAAAATAATTTATGTGGTTGCTTGTCGCTGGTTCCTGTAAACTAATACTCGGTGCAATGTCTGTTCTACGTGGCTCGTGGCTAATGCACACATGCCCTGAGCTACTACTAATATATGCAGGTTTTCTTCTGGCCTCTCCTTGTTTATGATGGAAAACTTGTTCTGTAGATCTCATCGCCTGGAGTGCCATGATCTGGATGTGTCCTGGACCTGGGCAAGTAGCACAACGAGAGCATTATTGGACTCAGTTTACAAGATTTCCCAGGTTAACCTGGGGCCTGGGGGCAGGGGAGACAAGCATATAACTAGTTGTAACAGGGTATGGCCATGTTGCAGCTCTGTATTTTATTTTAATGAGCAATCTCTTGCATGTTGTTGTGGCGCTGCCTAAATTTCTGAACCATGCAGTCGCGACTAAATCTGCGATCTTTTGAACAGATCTTGGTGTGTGCTGTGGGAATGCGTAAAGGAGAGGTGCAGACGATCTCTGGACTGGAGCTTTTCTTTTGGCGCACTGAAGACTGACGTGATAGAGAAGGGCAGGAAGGAGATGATGGCAGAGAAAAACTGGTATGTTTTCAGATGCCTTTTTACCCTCGCAGGGCCTGCATGCTGTCATGTTAGTACTCGCTTTCTGTCAGCGTTAAAGAGGTCTCCAGTGAAGGGAGACAAAGTGGAAGCAAGCTAAGGCCTCTCGATTATCACCACAGGCTCACAGAGAGGGAGGGGCCCTAGAAAGGATGAACATCTGTCTATCTATCTATACAGGTTACACAAGTGTGGTTAGGTCAGGGGTTCCCCTTCCCCATTCACCGAGGTGTCCATCTGAAAAATAACTTACTTAGATGAGTACTAGTTGCATTAATAGTTCCCTAATTGCATTAAAAGAAGAACAGTGGATGAGTCCAGCTAAATTTTAGTGTCAAGTACAACGAATCCGTATCCCTGCTCCTCTTTCATCCTAAGATTAGAAATAATTTTTATTGTTAACGTAGTTAGTGTCAGTATAAATTAAAAAAGTATAAAAACAATTATGTAAAAGGATAAAAATATAAATTTATAAAACAGACGTACTGAAGGGCAGACGACATGTCTAACGATGTGGAGGGAAGGTGGCGAAACAAAGGGATCAATTATGATTATATATAAAATATGATCAATGAAAAGTATTAATTTACTGTTTTAAATTGACAGCCAAAATCGATTCGATTGGTAGTATAATACACTGTAAAATTACTCTCCTGTCATGTAAGTGATCCTATTTAGCACGATCCAGACATAAGATTTTTTTGTAGCTGATTAAACCTAGCTTTTAAGAAATTTTGTAGCTAATCAAACCTAGCTTTTAAGAAATCGTAGATATGAAGTGAAAGTATTTAATTGAGCAATCTTTTTTATTTTACATTAAAAAAATAAACTAATTTATTTATAATACAAATTCTGGATCGAGCATGTATCCTATACTGTTGTTAATACCAAACATGTTCTTATGTTTTCTCAATATAGTATATTGAGAAGATAATTGAGCCTAAACTGATGGAAGGCATGAGTGTACGACCCTACCATTCCAGCTTGAGTTCCCTTGGGGTTGGGGGCTCAAACTTGATATATAGCTGCTCCTTTCGAAAAAAAAATACATGACAAGTTCATTCGTGATATCCTCCGCTCATTGGCTTAAACTTTGACGAAAACTAAGTTGGCTTACTAAACTCAGTAATAAACTAGCAACTATCCATACAATTTCCATTTGCGTGTCTATTTACCTACAGCATCGATCCCTTGTAACATAGTGTTCTCTTCTCTTGTTGCATGATATGGTGCAGAAAACGCAGGACTGTGTTACCCGGTGGTCTCCTCCGAAGGGTACCTGAACCTGATGAAAGGGTTGGGTGAGCATCGTGGAAAAGCTCCCGGGCGTACCCTGCACCACTGTAGCAGTACCAAGAAGAGTCAGCCGCCTGTCCGTCCCTCCCATGCACCAACCTGACGCAGCATTCAAGCATGCACAAGCAGCGAAGAACAACTTGTGTTGATATATCACTCACACAGTGCAGTGCAGTTGTTGGCTAATAGCCCTGTGTGAGACCGCATAGGGTTCTAAGTTGTCTTTTTTCATATAATCCAATCTTTTCCTTTGACGAATCTGCCTATATTTATAGGCTTTAATTTGATTCAGTTTTATAGTATATGTTATTTGTTAAGTTATTCAGACACACAAATCAAATATACAATTTATTTGAAGATTCATTATGATTGATATGTGGCTATGAGATGTACTGTAGAATGTTGGAGTGGCCAACGCCAACTCCCGTGCATCATGCGGCAGCGTACAGCGACGGCAGGAGCAGGTGTGATACTTTTCACTGCTCGTCTTCTTCCTCACTGGAACAGTTGGGCATGCACAAGTTAGCTAGCTGCTTAGCTTGCTGCGATTTCGCTCTCTTCTGGTCCCCGCGGCCAGGCCGGCCGGCTGCCATTGTTAGGCGCGCGTGCTGTAACTAGCGCTGGCCCCCCGGCTGGGCCCCGCCGGCGCCGGTGTCCACGTGCCGCCGCGCCAGGGCCAGGGTCACCGGCGAGGTCCCGAGCTAGCTAGCTGCAGCCTCCTCCACGCTACCTAGCTAGTGTGGACCTCGACCTTGGCCACTAGCGGAGGAAAACGCCATGAATTTTTCTCGCTTGCAGGCTGCAGCTACCTTGCTGGTACAGTAACAGCGGATCAAACAGTGTGCTCAGCCTTGCATCATGCCTGCTTGCATGCATGCATGTATAACAAGATGATCCAGAATTTCATAACCATAAATTGCTAACTAACAATTATAATTTTTATTATAGCATTGAGTTTACCAGACAATATGGACAGGTCCACGTTATCATGTTTATTGAGCTCAATGCTAAGCCATGTTATTAGTCGATAAGTTTACGGTGGATAAGTTTACGGTGACATCATTAACTTAAAATTATATATCTATTACTACTAGATAGATCAAACTGTTTTTATCAATACTTAATTATACTTAGTTTAACGGTAATACATCCGTATCACACGACTGTACTCTCTACACATTAGATGCGGCGTAATGCTGGAGATGGATGGGATTGTCCAAAATGTTCAGCACTGATGATCAGTTACTCACCGTACCTCAGTCACCTGCAAGAAAGGTACGCACGTCAGTAAGTGCATGCTTACGTCTCTCCTCCATGGATGATGGATCACCTGTGTCTTGCTTCTGTGTTTTCCTATTACTGCGCACCAGATAAATAAATACCTCCATCGCGTGGACGAACGAGCTCTATGATGTGGCTCCGGCCATTTGCAGTCTGGTTCTTCAAGAGAGGCAGCCTTCAGGTCGGCCAGGCAGCAGACATATGCAGCATATATGAACAGTGTACGTACCTAGCTACCACTGTGCATGATGATGATGCACGATACACAGCTCGTTGGATCTTGTCAGCTGGATGCCATGGGTCGCCGGCCGTGTTTGTACCTCTGCTCCGCTGCTCAGGCCAGCCACCTGCAGGCAGCCTGCTCGACGGATCGACCACTGCTGCATTGCCTTCCTAGCTAGCTAATCAGCTTCTTCCTCCAAAGCGTTCTGCTTGAGCTCATCAAGTGACGTAGCAGTTGATTGTGGGATGCCGCTCGAGGTAGCTTTCAGCTCGGTTGGAAGGGTTGGATGTCTGTGGTGATCATGTTGTTATTAGAGATCTTTTGTGGATGGGATGAAAGCATGAGGCCGATATTTTTGTTCGGTTTGGTGGATGAAATGAGACTAATATAATATTTTTATTTAATTGGATAGACGTGAAGGTTAGAACTAGAGTAGTAAATTATTAATTAATAATGAAATATATTAATTAGTATTGAGCTTAGTGTAATCAATACTAATGAACAATGAAATAGACTAAATATCTCTAATAAACACTAATCCTGACATAATGATCACTAATTAGCAACAAAACATACGCCTTAAGGATTCTCTCTCCGCTTGCAGGTCCGGTGACACCTGAACCTCGTGTGGCATTGCCAGCCAGGGAGGATGACGTCACCCGGGCCCTCTCGATTGGGCCGGCTTCGCCGATGCAGATCGCCTTGTCAGGCATGGCCCATGGTCCCCTTGCTACCATTCTACCGCCCCCATTCTGTCCTTGCCACGCACACTGCTGCTACTCATGGAGTAGATGAGATTGGAGTTGAGTCACGAGTGACAAGATATGGGGTGACAGGAGCTAGCTAGCCAGGGACCAGTTGGAAACAGGGTTAACCAAATCGACCTACGGCCAAATAGGAGTAACTAGTCTGGTACTCTGGTCTAACTACCATTGTTATCAGTCCGCTATGGCCAGACCGTGGTTACTGATCGGACTAGACCGTGCTAACCACTCTAGCTAGCATGGTTATCGGTCCGGTATGGCCAGAATATGGTTACCGATCAGACTACCATGATTATCGGTTCAGTTTAGCGGTAACTCGATAGCCGTGGTTTTAACTAGAGGAAAAGAAGAGATTAATTACACGTGAGAGGAGTTATGTAGTATAAATGTATGTTTTTCTTTTCCTTCAGAAGTCTGTGTTTGGGTCCATCTTATTAATGTGTGCATATGCATGTTTGAGTTATGATTGAAGAGTTTGGTCAGATCTGATTAACCATAGTGCTCCCTGGTTCTAGCTACATGAGTTTTCATTGATAACATGGCTTTGTTGGTTCTGAGAGAATCACTACTACAGAAATTATTTTTATGTACGGATATTTTAGCATCTTCGTAGGCACACAACCTATGAAAATGCAGTCCACATAAACCATAGTACGAAAATGGTTTTTTCTTTTGAGCCACTTGTGTAGTGAAATGGGAGACGTCTACAAATATCGCTTTTTATAATGAACTATCCAGCTTTGTAGAGTTATTATTGTGCAATATCAGCTTCACGAGATATGCTGGCACAAATAGATGGGCAATATATGTTTAGGTTTAGCATGTGGTGATCTTTTCAATTAGCTGTTGTCCCTTCCAAAGTGGCCAATATGCAAAGCATCTTTGGATCATGAATCTCACATGCATTGCAACCTCTTCACACATAAGGTAGCTAGGAGGTCATATATATGTCATCAAGTTGAGCTTTCTTCTGCACATTATGCCCTCCTGATTGGTGATCCTCCATGACAAGTTGATAGAATGATAGCTCTCCTTTGGTTACATGAGGAGCTTGCATGGTTCAAAACCTGGAGCATTTTCTTCACTTTATCGTGTCCCCCAGATAAAATGTAGCTGGTCATGTGAGATGCAGACTTGTTTGGAACAATGTAGTTATGGTTTGCTCTATTCAGACATCTCAATTCTTGGGATTTATTCTGTTTTTTTTTTGGCAATTCCTGCTTTATCTTTCAGCTGAACATATATGTGATGATGATGATGATGGAGCACCCACTATGAATGCGTATCAGAATGAAAGAGCATAAAACCGATCGTATCCCCAAATGTTGCGTTGTAATTAAAAGCTGGAAAATCTTCATTATAGAATCTGTAGGCTGTAGCTACCCAAATGATACAAATTCTTGTTTCATATTGTGAAAGTTAATAGAATCTGTAGCTACTCCTGCTTGTTTGGGAGAAGATTCTGACAGAAGCATTTACTCCTAGAATCTGTAGCTCCCCGAACAGTACAAATTCTTGTTTCAGATTGTGAAAAAATATGTGCAAAATCTGAAAATTGTGAAAAAAATATGTGCAAAATCTGAAAATGAACTAATATATAAAAGCTAGAGAACCTTATCTTCTTCAAATTGTTAACAGCGAGATACTTTGTAGCTAATTTTTAGAATCTTAAGCACCCAAACAGAGCCTAGTATTGTCTATAACCCCACTTGGCTTTTAAAAAAAAACCAGAGTCTTCTTGGATAATCTGAGATCTACAGATCAATGATATTGTTGAAAATTTCTGGATAGTGTAATTAGGGTATAAACCTTAAAATATCATAATTCAGTCAGCAGAAAAAGACTTTTACAGTTTATATAAACTTTTGCTCCAGAGTTAAATGTACATTGTATGTTTTCTCTGAATTGGACAAGTTGCCCTCCACTGTTCTAAGGATCTCTCAGCCAATTGAAGAAGAGGATGGTCAATCAGTACCTCCTGGTCCATCAATAATTTAGCCCAATTCATAGTTTGCTTAGCCCAGCCTTGTATGATAAATCCTGGACATTGCCCAAATGTATCTTCTAACAGTTACAGGCAAATATACATATGCATGTACTTAAGCGTGAGAACATGCATCATTGCATTGTCAAGCATGGGATGCACAACTCTCATCGAAGCAAAGGAGAAAACGTCGCTGATTTTACCATAATGTTGCTTAGCAAAACTTAACAGTTTAGAACACAGCCTTGGGGATGAAAATCCGACAACCTTGTACAAAGAACTGAAAAACTATATTCAGCAGCCACCATTATATTGACAAATAAACAATTGTTCCAATGAACTATGAGTTCCCATCTCACATTTCGAATCTGGCACTGAAGTTGATCTGGCAGTTACACAGTACAGAGTAAACTGAATGCAGCTAAACACGCTCGGTATGGATCAAACAAGTTAAGAAAGATAAAATTGAGCAGAAACACTCGTGTATAAGCAAGGGGAAAGCCATGGTCTTTTGATGTATCGTCTTCTGTAAAATTGTGCTGTACAGTATTTGCTGTTGTGGTCCTCTTTCAGTCGTCAATCACTCGAGTTTGCCAAACCAACAAGCTTCAGCATGTTCCGATCTTCCTTGTATCTCTCCAGGACTGTCCCCTTCACAGGCTCTGTATTTTCATCAAGTGCTCCCCTCATTTGTATGCCCCAACATTCAATCACTTCTGGCCTGAATCTGTTTGTCTTCGAAAGGGCAGGACTGGTGAATGTGCTACATGTAAATGAGTGCCCTTGATCGAAATTTGCAGACAGAAAAAACCCAAAGTGATGCGGCTGCCCTCCAAAGCCGATACCATTTGGAATGGTGTCAGAGCTGAAGTTTACAGCACACTAGGAAAAAAGATTACTATAAATTATTAGCTTTTGGCATTATAAGCATAATACATGACAGTATTTTGAATTGAACAGGGCATACCCATTGGAGGTTTTTGTTTACTCCTGTAGGGCGGAAAATCGATGCTTGAGGGTATAACTTGAACAGAAATGTCTTCATATCACCGTAAAAATCACTGTGCCTTTCCCAAGGCTGTGATGCGTATCCACCATAAACAAACCCTTCTGTATCTTTCACAACTATGACTGTCTGTGCATCTCCATTACTATAAAATGACAAACATTCCCAGGAATTATACACGTGCTGCAAAATCTTGATAGAAAATTGGAGATGATAAAAGAAGCAAAAGGATTACCATGGCATTTAGTTATTAAGTCAAGTAACAAGTTTGTTACTTGAGTTATAATTGGCAATGAAATGAATACTTCGCTATGTCCAACAGAGTAATTGAAATAAATAATCAAGTAAAGTAACGTGAGTAGAATTTTGTGTTATGATATCCATTGTTCATGACATAAAATGGCTTCTGTAATTAAGACTCAAGTTCCAGAAATGAGGCTTGGAAATATATACATCTCATCTACAATATTTAACCGTACTCACGTTACATTGCCTAAGAAAGTGTTGAAGCTTTGACCATGAAGAGAACTGTGATATAGAAGCTTCCATTCTTGCACCTCCTGTTGGGAAAAGCCACCTCCAATATGCCAAGCATATTCTTTATTTAAAAGTAGCAAATCAGAGGAGATGTTTTCTGGGTAATGAAGTACTGGTACTTGGAAGCCTGGTCTGCCTACAGAATAGTACAAAATATGCTCAGGATAAATCATACACATCCAGGTTAGGGATTTTTTTTCAAGTTTTCACATATCTCCATGAAGATTCGATTTAGACTGCTCAAACACTACAACAGGTAAAGTATAATATGTTTTCTGGATAATGAACCAATGGAGATACTGACATGCTGTTTCAAAAGGTACAAGGAAGAGTGCAGTCGATGATATTAATGGGGAATAACAAGCATTATTTTGTTATTGTGAGATTAGGATGTTGACATGACCTCTTGGAAACAGAACCATTATTAATCTTCCCCAACTGATAACAAAGGTACACAGGTGAAGTAACTTCAAATGTTGGTTCCAAGTATTATTGAAACCGAGGTATGCTTAAGAAATAAATAAGATTGAAGTGAGAACAGTTATGTCTCAATACCCTTTGATTTTGTACGGTCTCAGGATTCTTGTAATATTTTGTCTTGCTTTTTTCACATAACTACACATGACAGATACTGCTGCACTGCAGGATCATGTACTAATCCCATTTTTAGGACTTGTGAAACTGAGGCTTATCCCCTAGACCCCCATTGTGCAGAAAAGCTTCATTCACCATTTAATTGGGATCATAACAGGGTGAATTATTACAATGAGGAACAATATGAGAAAAACCCATGCTAGTCATACCTCTTCATATCTACAGACTAACACATTATCATATTTGATCATACAAATTAATTATATCATGTAAGGTAAGTCCAGTGGCGAATCCAGAACACAAATTACCAGGTGCCCATGTTAGCAATACATATGGTAGATTAATACTCTAAAATTATCAAGCTAATAGTATAGAGATTACAATTTCTGCCCATTGTCCCGGGCACCACGTAGCCATAACATGGCTACGCCCCTGGGTAAGTCTATTAAATGCAGTAAAGAACTAAAAACTGAAAGAGGAACACACTTCTTTTCAAGTTGCTGCTGTGAGGAACACACAACGGAAAGACAGACCTGAATCAGGTGGCATCAACAAACTTCCAAGAAACTTCCTCAATGATGGAATGAGAACGCACCAGCTCCTAAAGTCTGATAGCAACATAGACTTCCTTGCAGCCCCTTCTGCATCCTTTGAAAATACTGCAGAGTTGATAAATGCTTCGAATGTCCTCTTGTTTGAACCTTCCCCAGCTTCCTTGTTTTCTGCAAATATAGTTTCACGAATGGATGCCAAGATAGATTCCAGATCAGACCTAGCAATCCAGGAGAGCAAAGACAAGAGTAAATGGGTCATTCATTAAAAGACAGAGAGCGAGAGAGTAAATGGGTCATCAAGAAAAAAGTAAAGACCTGAAGAAGAAAACTTAATGCAGAATGAATCTAAAGTGTGGTAAAATATTGTAAAGATGAATTCTTTTATGGCACATATATTTGAATTGGCTCAGAAGAGTGAATAAAATCTACAAACAGTACACCAGCACACCAGGAGAAAATTGGTTCATACTAGGACAATCAAGCAGTACCTTTCTAAGACATCATCTCCTGTAACATCACATAGTTGATAAATGAATTCATCAACTTCATCTCGAGTACCTCTCTCATATGTTGCCTACATGGTACAAGAAAACATTACCTAACCATAAAAAATTTAAAAGAAACTTTTGCGAAGCACTTGGTATTCCTCAATTGATTATGCCATATACCCATGGGCTATAGCACTGGGTAGAGATATTTGCATTGTTTATATAAATGAAGAAATAATTATATGAGCCACATCGCCTCGAATGGATTAAATTTATATAGGAGAAGAAGAATAGCAAATTTTTTGTGGTTGATAAAAATCAAAGGTCTATGATTGAGCAATAAGACTTCTATAGCTATAGTTTTGTTCTATGAAACATGCTTGCAAATCGAACTAACAACTTCATGTATGCAACCAAGCTAATAATGAAAAAAAGATGAAAGACAATCTCAAGGTCTAGCTAAACCTCCAGTAATACATGGTAAGCATGCCCTAGTACCAATGATAATCCGGCACGAATGACACTTGTAACACCAAATCGACCAACAAAATGGACCGAATTGAGGCGAGCAGCAGGGAAAAGACACCGACTTTGGAGACGATCATGTCCTCTAAGGTGACCCCTTCATCCCCGCCGCTCTCCCTCGCCACCAACTGGAACAGCCGACCACCTAGCGCCCCGCATATCCCAAAGTACTCCTGCGCGAGAAGAGCGACACACGTCAGAATTTTTGTGAGCCGGAATCCAGATCCAGCCGGATCCAACCTCGATTCCGGGGGATGGCGTGCAGGGCTCACGAGGAAGACGGGGCGGGAGATGGCGCGGCCCCCGCCGACCTGCGACTGCTCGGCCAGCGAGGCGAAGAGCGCGCGGAGGCCGTCCAGCTCCTGCTTCGAGAAGGCCCTGCAGCGGACAGCGAGCGAGTGAGGAGATCACGAGGCGCGAGCCTCGAGAATCGAGTGACGGAAGCGGCCGCCGCGAGATGGGGTGGCTCGACGAGGGAGTACCTGGAGGCCATGACGAGGCGGGAGCTGGAGGAGGGCGGCGGGGTAGCCTGCGCGTTGCCCATCGCCGCCGGCGAACACGTCGGTGCCGAGCGACCGGGAGCTCTCGTGATTTCTTTTCCTTTTTTAATTTTTTTTTATTGCAGCAGTTGCGTGGCCCATCGCCGACGGCTATGATTTTTACTAAAATTTAATTTAATTCTCACGAATATTGAGATTCCAAACTATGAGCATCTGAAACCACCTGATTTATAAAGTGGGAAAGCACTTTGAAAATGTGTTGATATAAATTGTACTCCATATACTAAATATATTTGTATGTTAAATAAATAATTGTTGATCAAAGTCTTCAAAATTATATTTTTCAAAATCAAAATACATATTATAAAAATTGAACGGAAGAAGTGCTATTCAACATTTTTTAAATAAAGAACTGTTCTTATCAGATTTTTTACTTTTACAGTAGGGTTCATCCATGGAAATTTACATAACCAATGTTTTGATGTGTAATAATTGCCTTTTGTTTTTGAAACTCGAGAAACACGTAACTTTTTTTGGTGGAATTTCTTCAAAATAGTTCGACAATTTGCCGCATTCAAATGATTTGTGGGCCTCGCCTGGCCGAAGGATGGCCTATGAGTCAATTTGCAGCCCACATGTTGCAACTCGGATACAATTTTGTTTTTGTTTTTATTATGGTAGATTTGGTTATAATTTTAACTTGAAATTCGTTGATTTTGTTTTATGTATTTGAATTTAATTCGAATTCTGTGGGTTTTATAAGGGTGTGTTTAAATGTTTTTGGTGGATTAGTTCACTTTTTTTGCCGATGACATCACGAGCAATGGCGGCGGCCTCGCCTCCTTTTCGCGCCTCCCCGTCTTGCCGGCCGCCGCTAGGAGGCGAGCACCGCCGGACGACTTCGTACAGCGGATTACTGCTGCCTCCGCCGCCGCCTCGCACGTACTGGAGCGCTCGATCGTATCAGGGCGGCTCCCTGGTGGAGGGATGGGCACGCCGACATGGTGTTCGATGAAATGCCGCTGCCGAGGCACCACCAGCCATGGGAGTTGGGACGGGACGGTGCTGGTGGTCAACCTGACGTGGACGCTCGCATGGATTCGCAAGAAGTTGGAGGCCATCCAGTTCGCCGCCATGTCGTGACGAGGAGGGGGGCGTACTCAGTGTTCGCGGCACGTACTGGAGTTCTCAGCCATATCTGCCGGGAGGAGACGAGACGACAGCAAGATAAGCTATGCACGTACTGCCTCCCTGCTCCCTGACACCTTCCTGCATCCCGCTAGTACTCCACTGGGTGCTGGCGGTCATGGCCGGTGGTGCCGTCATCTGTCTCATGCTGGAACTCAAGGTAACTGAAGATGTTTTGCGAGCTTAACCTCTCCTGTATTCCTGCCATTGCTGTTGTTGGTTGCAGGTTATACATGCATGTGAGTGTGTATTACTCTGAATCTATTGAGTGAACATTTACTTGGTCCCCCTTGTCATGTGTTAGAAAGCATGTTTGCATTTGGTTCAGGGGATTTTAGTTTGAAAAAATCGATCATATATCCTTTATTTATATGACAATTGAGGATTTAGCCTTCATTTAGTCTGTGGCTCATTTTGGTGAGTTTCTCTGTTTCTTTCCAGCCTTTTACAAGTGTTCAGTTAGGTGTATACCCTATACATGTGTCGTACGAACTCAGACATGTTTTGTTGAGGAGATCAGATTGCCGAAACATTTTTGAGAAAGAAGTACTTCAGACCACCTCATCTTGTTATGTTATAGTACATAGTATCTTAAACAGTTTTGTGTTCCATAATGCATTAATTATATCTGTTGGGTACATAGACACATAGTACTGCCCTTAATTCATTGAGTTCTTTGTACCTGTGTTGGAGAGTTATCAGTGGGGTTTATTTATACACTATGGCACTGGTTGCCGGGTTAATTTAGTTTTTTTGTGGTCAAAGATTTCGCATATCTCTCTCTCTCTACACCTGCTTTTAAGGCTCTGAGCTCATAAAGGTTGTTGCCCATTTTGAGGAACGATGCCAACTTAATACTGGTATCCCTTGTCGCAGAAACGATAAATGTTGGAAAGATTCCTAACTAGTTAACGGAGAAATAGGTTACAGACTGCCCGATTTTCAAGTTGTATAGACATAATATTGATCTGCTAGATCCTAAAGGCTAGATTACTACTCCCTTTGATTTCGTAAATAAGTCGTAGTCGCTTTAGGCTTCTACATAAGAATTAAGAAATCAATTTAAATGACTTTATTGTCTCTTATTTATTCTTCTTTAAAAAATATAAGTTATTTATTCGTGAGAGCTGTAACATTTTTTGAAAAAGACAAACATGGAAGAAAAGATAAAAAAAGTGCTTAGAAGTTCTAAAATGACATATTTAGGAAAATAGTTGAGAAGGATAAAATGATTTATAAAAGGAATAGGAGGTAGTACTCCCCTTCAGGCATAAAAGGAAGTTGTTTAGGATGGTGTAGTCAACACAGAATAACTTTGACCATAATTATCATTTAGAATATAGATTTTTGACATACGAAAATAACATAGCCAATGATATTTCATAATGTTATACTCGTGTAACATTTTTTAATTTATTAAAAAGAAATAAGTATTCAAAGTTATGTCTTGTTGACTATAAAAAAGAAAAAACGGATTCCTTCTGTGACTGGAGGGATTAAGATATATAACAAAACTTGTTTCTTATAACATAGCACTATTACTATGTAAAATTGATTTACTATAATTGTTTTAAATTTTTTTGCTTTTCATATGATTATTTGTGGATCTATCAATCCTGCATCATTGTGTTACTTATTGCTTTCCATGTTTTATATATAAGGTTAAAAAGATGGGTTGCATCATAATCATAAAGGAGTACTCTAAATCTTCTCCTTCCCTCTTCAGTTAAGGGTTGCTACCATTCTGCAATCTGCATAAGAACTACAGTTTTTTTAGGAAAAAGTTCTACACTTGTGAATTGCTACTACGAGAAATGTTAACCATATCACATTCTACTTTCATGTGATAAAAAAGTGATAGCTCTTGCTGTAGGAGTACATATTTGCGGCTAGGAAAATGTAAACTCTGATGAAATTGAAGCGACCAAGAGAGAACATTAAATTGCTCTGATTTACCATAGTTATTTCGCAACAGTAGCTGGTTTTATTGCATAAGAATGCAAGTTCTGACTGTCCTCACGTCCTTTAATTGGTTTGCAATAGTTTCGTC
Organism: Zizania latifolia; assembly: GCA_000418225.1. Classification (NCBI taxonomy): domain Eukaryota; kingdom Viridiplantae; phylum Streptophyta; class Magnoliopsida; order Poales; family Poaceae; genus Zizania; species Zizania latifolia. The sequence goes on along the minus strand of KE373031.1, from coordinate 154,251 downwards.
TCAGAAACTTAAAGGCAAGCAGATGAGAGGTATCGATGGCAAAATCATTGTAATGGAATGCCACATGCACATACAAGTAGCAGGTTTATTGGGAGTATTGCTTGTCTGGGTCCACATGTTGGTCAGTCTTCACTGTTGATCACTTGACTTGGTGCTGACTTAAGTACAATAAGAATGTGAGGCAAATCTTTCAGAGTCTGCTGTATCTAATCCTGTTACTCTGTGAATATGGTCCAATCTATGGTAACCCACGGAGTGTTTTTCTTGCATCTGTAAATTAACACAAAATAAATCTTAACTGACTGAATTGCATAGCACTCTGGAAGTACGGTTAGTGTTGCATTCCAAATCATGCTGTTTTCTGATCAGGATTTAGCTTTGTCTTTCACCAGCTATGGTTTGTCCTCAGTTGCGGTCATTCTTCTCTTGTGTCTCTCCTTATGCAAGACCAAACCAGGCATGAAGTTTTAATGATCTGATTTGACATCGGTAAGCTCACTTGTCACAGAATTTCATTCCACACAATACTCTTCTGGAGTTCTAGTGTTCATCGCTTTTGAAGGTATGGATTATTTTTTGGCTTATTGATTTATATTCCGAGCATTATCAGTCTGAAAGCAACTGTGCTGTGCCATTTGAAATTCAGAATCTGTCATGTCATCTTTGTTCTCTTTTAGTTGCACATGGCTAACTTGTGAAACATTGGAACCTATGAACAAACGGTCTATAACATGGAACACAATATATTTTAAATCAAAATCCTAACCCTCATGCAGTATATAATTCAAGTCGGCACGTGCTATAGCAGTTCATGCTTGTTAAAACCCCACATGCGATCTGTACAGTAATCACGTCCAATGGGTACTGAGTACTGTGTAGCATCATTAAACTCCCTTGATCTTAAACAGTGTACATAGAATTTGCTAAAATAAAAGGAGAAAACAATGCACATAGGGTTGCATCCTCGACTGTTGGTGCACAGTTCGTGTAAAGTGCTCCTCTACTACCGAAACAATTACCTTGTCTCTTTGAGAATTTATTAAAGGTCAAATCATATATCCATATCTGGTTGTTAACCCATTAAGCTATCTATCCTCTGTTATTTATTCATGATTAAGGCCATCTAGGTTCATATCCACTATTAGCTTCTATTGCTGTCTAATTACTTATAGTTTACGATTACATATAAAGTTCAGCTCAAAAAGATTGCATACATATCATGGATGAGAATGTCAAGTTTGAGGACAATTACCATTTGATGGAAATAAATTTTACTTCTTGTTCATTTAAAACCTGGCAGGTAGGTTTGTCATACACACACTTTTTTGGAGTTATATTATGTGAGCACAATTTATTCAGAGTAGTATTGTTGTTGCTTGTAGAGTATCCCCTCCACTTTCCTGCAATATACTTGGGAGTCAACCCTACAATTCTATAGAGCTTCTTGTCAGAGCACTGGCAAGAGTAAACTCCTCTTTGACTAAACGAGCAGAGCCCTCAATTACATCAGCAAATTTAAGTAGTACATTTATAAATAACCAGCTAAGCAGTAAGAATTCAAGCATAGATTTGATAGGATTCTAAAAGCTTGCTGGTGAGATGTCATTTCACAAGTTGCACCTTGTGAAACATCAAATGAAGTGTTGAAGTTAATGGGCTGCTGGATTCCTATAACTTCATCCAAGGGTAGAGAGCATTGAAGGTGAGGCTGCCTGCAAAGACATATGTACGACCTCGCCGTTCAATTAAAGATACTATTTACCTAAAGTAGCACATCTCCTATTTAAGATCTATTTATTCACATAACCAGTGACACATTGATGCACATTTACTTTGCTAGATAGAATCAGCTGTGGCCATAAATTCTGTTCATAAAGGGCATTCAAGATGTTAACACTGTCATACAGCTATTGCAACCTGCAGCATGGTGTAAACATACTCACAGGTATTGACAACGGCACGGTGGATACGCAGAGGGCAATCACCAACACGACATGTACATTTGGGGCTCAAATGTGACCACAAAGTGTCTTGAGTTTTTTGAGCAATGAAAGGATATCATTTTTACATTTCAGAGAGGAGTTTGTTGTCTGCAGTTCAAATCTCAGGATATCTTGTTTCAGATGGGAGTTTGTATATAAGATTTTTACCGTCCTTGAGAATATACTGGAAGGTATCACATTTTTTATAAAAAAACAACGTATATCAAGATATATTCAGATATATTCCTAGTCTTGATATCTAACAAGATATCAGATTAGCACTACAAATTGTGATAACCTCTCAAGGACCATAAATTCATTTTTTTCAAAGCGAAGTTTGTTGAAGTTCACATCACAGGTCCTTGGTGAATTCCATCGATGTATATGTTCTTGAGCAAAACTTGGTATTTACTCTGGTTCCTTATATGCTCCCTTTAATTCATGTATCCTTGTGCACAAGAATTAAGAAATCAATCCAAATAAATTTATTTACTCGTACTTGTGCACAAAAATCAAGAAAATTAACTAAAATTAATTTATTTTCTCTTATTTATTTTGCTTTCAAAAATGTGTTATTTATTTGTAAGAATGGTAACCTTTGTTTGATAATGGCAAACATGGAAGAAGATATGAAAAGTATCTAAAAGTTCTAAAACAACTTATATTTGAGAAAGAGTTGAAAATAATTAAAACAACATATATTAGTAATCAGAGGGAGTAGTTTGGTTTGGACTTGTATAAAAAAAATAAGAAATCAACTCAAATAATTTTTTGCTCCTCATTTATTTTGCTTTGAAAAGATGTGTTGTTTATTTATCAGATGAGTAACATTTATTTTATAAGGGCAAATATGAAAAAATGACTAGAAGTTTTGTAACCGCTTGTATTTGAGAAAGCGTTGAGAAGACTAAAACGATGAGTATAATGAATCGGAGGAAGTATACAGGACACATGAATCTATCAAAAAAAAACCACTCATAATCTTAGCAGCAATTAATCAGAAGTTTTATAGCAACCGTCTATATTTGAGGAAGAGTTGAGAAAACTAAAACGATGTGTATAATGAATCGGAGGAAGTATACCAGGACATATGAATCTATCAAAAAAGCTCACTCATAATCTTAGTAGCAATTAATCAGAAGTTTTGTAACCGCCTATATTTGGCGAAGGGTTGAGAAAACTAAAACGACGCGTATGACAAATCGGAGGAAGTATACCAGGACACGTGAATCTATCAAAAAAGCCCACTCATAATCTTAGCAGCAATTAATTAGAAGTTTTGTAGCCGCTTGTATTTGAGAAGGAGTTGAGAAGACTAAAACGACGCGTATAACGAATCAGAGGAAGTATACCAGAACACGTGAATCTATCAAAAAAGCCTACTCATAATATTAGCAGCAATTAATCAGAAGTTTTGTAGCCGCTTGTATTTGAGGAAGAGTTGAGAAGACTAAAATGACACATATAACAAATTGGAGGAAGTATACCAGGACACGTGAATCTATCAAAAAAGCCCATTCATAATCTTAGCAGCAATTAATCAGAAGTTTTGTAGCCGCTTGTAT
>KE373031.1:121418-142124 GCA_000418225.1 Zizania latifolia | reverse complement strand
GAGCCCGCCGCTGACAGACTCGTTCCGGCGAGGCGGCGGCTACGAGTACGAGGATCCCTGCACGACGGCGGCCGGTGGTGGTAGGTCGGTGACGGCGAGGCTGCGGAAGGGCGGGGAGATGTATAAGACGGTCAACTCCGTCTACTTCGATTCAGCTGAGGACGACGAGTACCGCTTCGGTGACGTCGAGAAGGAGGAGGAGGTGGTGGTGGACGATGACAGCTTCTCGACGACGACGGAGACCGAGGAGTGGTCGGAGGCGGTCATCCGCAGCCTCGGCCGGACGTCCACCGACCGCTTCTTCTTCGACCGGGAGCCGGCGACCAACTCCACCCTGGCGGCGGCGGCGGCGAATGGACCATCACTGTCGGTAGCGGTAGATCAGGAGGAGGAGGAGGAGGAGGAGGAGAAAGAAGAGGAGAAAGCGACGGCGCTGTCCGACTCCGACGACGGCAGCCTGCTTCTGCCGCCGGTGCCGCACCCCGACAAGCAGTCTCAGCTAGTGGAGGAGAGCGTGGCGGTGGCGGTAGACTCGGAGGACCCGTACCGGGACTTCCGGGCTTCCATGGAGGAGATGGTGGCGGCGCACGGGCTCCGCGACTGGGAGGCCCTGGAGGAGCTCCTGCTCTGGTACCTCCGTGTCAACTGCAAGCACAACCACGCGCTCATCGTCGGCGCCTTCGTCGACCTCCTCCTCGGTCTCACTGTGTCGCCGTCGGAGTCCACCACCGCAGCAACCACGACAACGACGACGACGACGACGACGACTAGCGGCAGCAGCACTGAGAGTACCAGCAGCATCAGTACTGGGAGCTCCAGCACCACCAGCAATAATGGCGTCAGTGTCACCACTGCCACGACGGCCGCGACAGCCATGGAGCAATGCGGCGGCGCCGGAGATGAAGCTACCACCTGCTCGTCTTCGTCCTCGTGCGGCGCCGCGTCTGACCACGACGAGGTCGGGCACAAGCTGCTAGGCAACTGATTAATTACATTTTCAGATTAATTTGTACACTAACTAGATCAGCTATTGATACTCTGAGCTTGCTCTTGTTGATTTTGCATCCATATTCCATAATGCTTGGTGGTATTAACCATGGTTACTATTTGGATCAACAAAATAGTTAAGCAAACTAACCAAATTATCGAAGTAATCAAGCTAGCTAGTCCTATTTGCTTCTCATCTCTGTCATTGTTTTCCTTTGATAAGGTTGGGTCATATGGGATACAAATTAATACAATTCCATATCCAATGTGATGCAATATATCTGCATTAACTAACTAATTATTTGTCGGGTAACAACCTAACCTAAGTTAATTTGACACTCCAAAAAGTCAAGAACAACCACTTTGTCCTATGAGGAGCATAGACACATAAAAAATCAGTTAAAAGCATAGTTTCAATTTATCTCATAAAAATGGTATACGAAGTACTTGCTTTATTCCACATATGGATGATAAATTATGGGAGGATAAAAATATCTCTTAGTAATAAGAAATATATATTGTGATTTGTGGAGTGATATGTACCTTTTTATTTGTGAGGTAAGAATATAAAAAAATTATTTGAGAAGTAAAGGTTTTTTAAAATATAGAATAACATATGATTACAGAAATGTAATGATCAGTCAAATCTGTAGTGTATATATTTTGACATCTGACTTGAAATATAAAGAAGAAAAAACAATTTGACTAGCTCGCTTTTTTCAGATTTAATTAATACAGACACCGACCGGTGGGTGGTGCAGATCTTGAGGCGTATTTAATGATGGGGCTGGGGTCGCTGCATGTGCATGCATACGTACTTATATAGTTATATGTCTCAAAATACGATCAATTCTATCCTTTAAATTTTATCAACTAAATATTATCTCTAATACAAATAAACAACTCACGTTTTCAAAACAGAATAAATACATGTAACAAAATTATTTGATTTTATTTTCTAATTCTTATATAGAAATCCAAAACTAACAATGATCAATTATAACGGTATGGTACAGTAACAGATGACTTTTATATTTGTACTTATAATGTCCCAAAAGGTAAATAAGTACTCGAAATTATAAAGACGAAAAAAATCTAATATAATCTTTAAAATTAGATTCTAGAATTTAAAATTTTCTATATATTTAGTGGTAATATAAACCAGCACACCAACTAGTTGATTAGTATTAGTAGTAAGAATTTATACGCGCATATATATACACCTAGCGTGTCCTGTAGAAAGAAAACCATGTGAAGTAGGTACACGTACACGTATTACGCGAGAAACCAACGTTACATCGATGACAAGTTGACGTCGTGACTGATGGCAGTGACCACCACTACTCCTGCTGATAAGTACATTCAATGCCAACAGTTTATTTATTCATACTGATTTTTAGGCATGTTTTTTATTTAAGACTATAATAATGCAGCTTATTAGTTAATAGATTGAACGAAGGGACAAATCGGTCCTATTTGGCACAGCTTTATGTCTATATTTTTTCAGAGCTAGTCTAACCTAGCTTCAAAAAATCCGATATCTGAAGCCGTTGATGGATTGATAGTATTTAGTTGAGTAATTTAGTTTTTATTTTAGACTAAAAATAAAAGTTTAAATTATTTTATTATACTATATAAACTTCAGATTCAGCGTGAATCTTAAGGTTGAAGCTGTATCAAATAGACACTTATTATGCTAGCTTATTATAATCTGAGCTCTAAATTATAATAATCCAATAAGCCGATGAAAACTATCTTTTTTACTTATTACTTTAGAACGACTAAAATACTCATTACACTTTGCTGGAAAATCACTTCTTGTCATTTTATACTTAAATCTTAGTCCCTTCGTATCCAAACACTCTATTTTAATTAAGTGCATTGTAATATTTTATCATCTAAACATAATTATAATAATTCAGGTTATCAAACAACTGGTAGTTTTTTTTCTCAAGATTATTATAAGACAACTTATCGTAATCCTCACCTATAAACCGAATTATAATAATCATAAGCTAAAATAATTATATGGCCTTAATTACGGACGATAAAGCATCTTTTACTATAGATATAAAACCCGTTATTCTTACTGGGACACGCGTCTATCACCGTTGATCGGTAGACGGAAATATATCTACACCGTCTTAAATGATCTATTATTATTATCACAGTATAGATATATAATCCGTGACCATCGGTGACGGTATTGTACTGGCAACCTGCATGACATTACAGATTTACAGTACAGTACAGCGGGTTACTGTAGCTGATCTTCAATATGGCGATCTGTACAGCAAGTACAAAGACAAACCACCAAACGTTTGCTAGTGTTCGTAATTATAATCGTAAGCACCTTTTCTTACTTTTCAGATTAATTAAGTTATTGCATGAACCAAACAGCAAATAGCTCACCGAAAGCGAATTTGACGACCACGATTATTCGAACAATATGCATACTATACTGAGGTTAGCTAGCTAGCTAATATTGATGAGCTTCGAGCTACCTGCTGATTTCACATTTTGGAATTTATTTAATTTTGGATCAGTTTTAGTGGTTTCTTTGACGCTTTCTTTCATGATTTCTAAGAAATAACGGCAAAGTCTACCGAATTTTATTTTTCTAAAAAGATCGAATTCTAAAATTTAGATCTTACTCGAGTAGTAACTTAAACAGTCGGCCTTGCAGTTTAACCTGCATGCTCAACACATTATTATTCGACAAATTCTCGAGCAATAGGAAAATATTCTTCTATGATCGTTTCATATATATACACGTGTATTACTATACTTACTCTGATTATTTATATAGATCATTTTAAATTTGTGTATAAGAATTAAAATATGCACATGGGCATCATGTATGGGATTTAATTAAATTAACTGCATATGGGCCCCAGCCTGCAGGCCCAATTTGCCAAAGAAACATATTATTCCATATAGGAGTCATGGGCTCAGCTGTCCTGCCTAGCTGAAACAAACACCAGAGTTAATTAACTTCATCTAAAAAAGGAAAATGAAAAAAATCCAACACTGTATCAGCTGATGGAGAGTAGTGTGTATATATAAATATATACATATACATGTATATGTATGTATTTATGTGCCCGCGTGCAAAATTGCAAGTTGGTGACCTTGTTATTATAGTAGCTGGTAGCTTGCTACGCCGGTCAGTTTAGAAGAGTTTAGAGTTTGCTTGCGGAGTTTTTTTAGTTACTTTTAAAATCTAAAATTCTTCTAGATGATTTTAGACCTAAATTATAAAAGTCAATAGCTACCAAATCTAAAAAAATTAGAATTTAAAAATTAAAAAACACTAACTTCTCTAAATTCTCACTACCTAAATATTCATCAATTGTTTACTAGAATTTGAAGCTCCTCCAGATAAATCTTAGATTCTAAGACGATCTTATCAGAAAACCTATATAGTAGAGTATTGCTGTGTACTACAACTACTGAGCGTCTGAGCTGAACTGCGGGCATTGTTTATTCCAGAGTGTAGCGGACAGAAGAAGATGCATAAAGTTGTAAGGATTAAAACGAATAAATTTCACATTAAAAATTTAATAAACGATTTTAAAATGTTTTCCAATAATTTATAAATATATATTTTAAAATTAAACTGTTTAAAAGATGAGAAAGAATATCGGGACTTAAGCTTAAGACTGAAATAAACGTTTATAGGTATGCGTGCGAGAAAGAAAGAGGAGAGCTCGATGTGGAGACTGCTCAGTCCTCGAAAGTAGGATAGCAATACGTGCATGCGCGCGCGCGTTTTTTCTTCTTTTGGTTAGCAAAATGATGGCGTTCATAGCTAGGGTTTAGGAAGAAGCTCTGTAGCATGTACTTCTCTTCTGCTTTGTAGTGCAGTCATAATTATGATTTGTCACCACATAAACATTAAGAATCATATACTGTGCAGTTAATTAAGCAGTCTAAGCACATCACGAGTCTCACGACATGCCCTACTTATCGTACTAAACATTATATTAATTAGTTCCATTGCCAATTGACATCAACCAGCTAGCAGATCTCTGCTTCTAGTTATATCGAGCGCCGGTGCTTTCCCGTAGTCATCTCGTAAGCTCTCAGTTCTTAATTGTTTTAACATATAAAAATTACAAAAATATACAACAATTAGAGTATTAATATGCTTCTAGTTATAACAAGCGGTAGAGCTTACGTACCCGGTATACAGGATATATATCACGTAAGCTCTCATTTCTTAATTATATTGTATCTTAGGCAATTTGTATGTAGGATCGTCACTGGTCATATGTAGTACTAAACCAACTTCTTCTTCAGGACCTTCATGCAAAACCGAAGGCCAGAATGCAACATGACACACAAACACACCCAAGCACACAGCATGCAAGAGCTAGCTAGCACACCAACTTAACCAAGCTAGCAACTAAGCAAGAACGAACACACACAGAAATTATTAGTTAAACCCAACAACAACTGTGCTAGCTAGCTAGTAGCTCAGCTACTACTACTAATTAATCTCTTCTTAACTCAACTAGCTACTTTAATGGAAACTAATACTAGTATTTTTCTCCTCGAGATCCTATCACCACCCGGTAACCTCGCGCGTGCAACAAGCGGACGTACACCAGATGGTGCCAGGATCTCGAGGCCGCTCCTGGCCGTACACGTGGCGCTTGATCAGCCGTACGCGCGTCAGTAGTGGTAGTACTGGTAGTGGTATGCCGGCGGCGGCGGGGGAGCGGCGAGCTGCGCGCAGACCTCGGCGAAGGCGGTGAGGATGGCGGCGTGGTGGCGCGGCGCGTTGAGAGCGAGAAGGCGGCGGAGCATGCAACGGAGGTCGTCCCAGCCGCAGAGCCCCATCTCCACCACCATCTGCACCATGCTCTCCCGGAAGTCGGCGCGCGGGTCCGACGACTCCTTCTCCACCGCCACGCCGCCGACGTCGTCCTCCTCCTCCGCATCCCCCGCCGACGCCATCTTCTCGTACCTGTTCTTCCTGCCCGTCGTCTTCCTCCTGGGCGCCGCCGCCGCCGCCGCAGGGGACGGCGCATGCTGCTTGCCGTGGGGCGACGCCGCCGCCTCCTGGCGGTACTGCTTGTTATACACGGCGTGGGAGCTGCTGGGGTAGTCGTGGCCGAACTGGTTGGAGGAGGAGGAGTAGGTGGTGGTGTAGGTGGCGGCGGAGGAGGAGGAGAAGGAGGCGGTGGAGGCGGACGAAGGGAAGAAGGTCGACGAAGACTGCGAGCTGGTGCTCCTCGGCACCGGCGGCTTCAACGACGGCCGGAGGAACGACGGCAAGCTCATGAGCAGCTGCCTCGGACGCCGTGGTCGGCAGCCGCAGCCGGTGTCGACGACGGGCACGTGGCGCCACCGCCCGCCCACCGGGAAGTGCCTGCCGCCGCCCCGCCGCGCCCTCGCCGCCGCCGACGACATGGCAGCCGACCAGCCACCTAGCTAGCTAGCTAGCTCGAGCTAGGATTCCGAGGTCTCGAGGTGCCTGTAAAATATAGTATTCGATGGATAGATTGTGACATTGACAAGGGGTGTAGGGAGCTCGCTTGTGGCGGCTTATATATATGCGATTTGGGTAAGATTAATTGGAAGATTAAGGATTAGTGGAGTAATTAATTGTTAAGATTAATTAGCAGGTGGCGGTTGGTGGGCCACGTGGGCCCAGCCTGGTGTGGGGATCATCATTCCGGACTCCTTTCCCGTGGCCAGCTAGCTCGTTTGACTTTGACCGTACGTCCCATAATAGTGTACATGTACTGTCTCAGAGCCCAGCTGATTACGTGCTACGCCCAAGTCCCAACAAAATAAAAATATATATAATAATACATATAATTTTTTTCTTATTCAACATATAACTTTATTAATATAATATCAACTGTTAAAAAAGTAATTTATCACCTTATAAAAATATATACTTTTAATTTATTCATATGGATAGCCCTGAAATTGGGCCATGCATGGGTTTGACAGAGAGTAGCGTATATTTATTTGTTTGTGAAGGACAGATAGGTTCAGGCAAAGACTAGCACTACTTGAGAAGGAGTTCCTTACTCCGTATTTGAGAGGGAGTACCGGAGTAGTTGTACGCAGCAGTACACAGATACTTCCTCTGTAACGGGATACTCTTGCAGTATTGCGCCCTACTGCGGGCAGATAAACTGTTTTGCCGTTTGGAGCACATGATAGATACTAGAGGGCAGATGATATGATTTTTGTCCAAATAATGTGAAGTTTCAAACGGACGACCTTAATATTGAAAATTATACCGTTTAAAATTTTAAAATATGTGTCATATCATATAGCCATTTAGAACTCGTTGTCAATAACAATTGGCTTTGGCGTGGCGACAAGTATAGAGCAGCGGCTATGGATAGTAACAGTATAAAACTTGTGGGCACAACAAAAGCTCATCTGTGAAGAAAGTCGGTGAAATATCTTCAAACCTGCATCATAAAACCCTTTAGCAGAACTTCATACTCATGTTGATATCCATCAAAAAACTATGCATCAGATATGAGGATATTATTAATCAGATAAATTCATGGACATCCCATAGATATAAAGTTATAACTTACACTCAATCATATCATAATTTAGTGTCCAAACCCATAGACCTATTAGCACGAATCAAACCCAAACCTATGGCCCGGCCGAGTCGACCTACAACCAAAATTGTCATGCCTGTTTGTGACCCTGGAGATAGAGCAGCAAAAGTATCGACGATCATTCAGCCTCTCCGCACGCAGACGCTGCGGGCGGCGTGACTGCCGGCGAGCCGCCCAACACAACCACCGGCGGCCTGCAGGAAGACCACCACGGCACCACCACCTTTTGCCCTATCTTTTTCTCTCTGCACGCTCTTTTGCTCTCGGATTATCGCATTCCCCAAGATCGTGGCCGCCGCACGCTCTGCTCACTAAAGCACTTCTCATTTGATGCAAATAAAATCTCTCCAGAGTCCAGAGTACGTATTATAATACTTGACTACTGTACATGCCTTTGTACATTAGTAATCTAAGCGTCCAAAATACTTCTAGCTGTACATTACCAACTAGATAAACTGAACCTAGCAGCTACAACTGTTTTTGGACTACAACTCTCGAGTGATCGATCGAGCATGTACATACCCAAGATGCAATAAGAGTATATTTATTACAGCTCTAACTTCGAGATTTATGTTCAATCTAAGGTTTATATGGTATAATAAAATAGTTTAAACTTTTATTTTTATTTTAAAATAAAAACTAGATTACCTAATCAAATATCCTTTATCCATCGACAGCTTCAAAATAGGATTTCTTGAAGCTATATTAGATCAGCTTTAAAAAATTCTAGATCTTGAACCGTACCAAACAGGGCCTAAGCTGCTCAATAAGCTAGATCTCGCTCGTATAGCTACTCTGCACATCTGCCCTGGCTTGATGTCATCTAAAGATTCTTAGGTTTTTAAACAGCTCGTCCAAACTTTATTGGGTCTATTCACATCATGTTCAACCCAAAATAGAATTTACATTCTATATATGCTTAACTAAAAATACTAGTCGGATAGATAAGAACTGTTTTTAAGTTATACTTATCTATGTCTATGGACTCGCTCTATATATAGCTCTATATTCATACTATTTTAAAAGAAGTTAGTAGTGGTGAGTCTGTCACCACCACCACTTCTTCTCACAGCAAACTAAAACTCTTCAGCTTCAGCTTCTTTCATCTCTATTTGTATGTTCTTTTAATGTTGTAATTTTTTTTCCGTTACCGACGTTCAGCTAGCGTAGGACTAAACTCAACCCAAGCTAAAGAGCATGGCTTTAATTTTTGGCTCCAACCTCATCATCATCGCAGCACATTAACAACGCAAGCTGCTGCTGCCCTGCCGGCCGGCGTCTTTGCAGCCACCATCATCCTCTGATCCTCATCCACAGGCTGATAGCTTCACACACGCTGCACTGCACACACAAAAGTCACGGATGGTCGGCGCCCTGGCCATTGATCACACGCAGACGCAGGTCGATCGATCGAGTCAAAGACAGGACGTAATTAACCTGTAACCGTTTGTGTTACCTGCTCATGGCGAAGCTAATTAAGCCTACAGGATGCAAGCAATCATCATCTCCATCCCCAGGGCTAGATGACAGCCTTCGCTACAACCGAGTTAAATTAATTCTGTCTGAGCGCCATGGCTTTTGCGCTCAGGAATGGAGCGTGCTGTGTCTCTGCATTCTGCATTCTGCATTCTGCATTCTGCATGCAGCTGCAGTAATCCTGACCAGCAGAGTATTTTTAGTACTGGATACACATACACGGCCGGACACCTTCTTCGTTTCAGAGATACTTAGTACATATAATGGAATTTCTTAGTTTATATGACTATATATGAGTGTGTTTGTAACCAAAATTCAGCATCTATTTGTCAAAGACTAATTAAATTGCAGGTTCAGAATTTGACCCTTATTTTTTTCTGCAAGAGCACTTCAAGTGGTAGCAATTTTTCACTTCACAAAAGTAGTTAGTACTTCCTTTATCCTATAAAAACTTTACTTTAAGACAGTCTCTTTAAGAGCTAGTACATGTTAACTGGGCCTGCAAATATGCAAGTGATGTACGTAGAGAGACACGTACACCTACTGTCTACGGATGGGTGAACTTTCTTTCTACTGATTGCGAAACGAATCAACCAGCCAGCCATACGCAGTCGTCGTAGTGCTTTTCAGTGTGCGTGCTTGTTGACCGGCCCCTTGCATGATAATCATGGCCTATGCCGGTTCACGTACACGCAGAGATCATACAAACACATATATGTCGTCCATGGCCAAGACTCGTGCATAAGTACTCACTGCTACTCGATTTGCTACCTCTGCCACAACATACTCTTATCACGGACATGCAGATCAGATTAAAAAGTCTGCACTTCTGAAATCTGAAGCCCTCGTCATCGCCGGCCTGATGATGTGTATGCGAAAACAGTGATCATTCTAAGCACACTAGCTACTGCAGCTTTTCATTGCTCAGAGATCGAGTTGCACAACTTGTCAATCGATCGATCGATCGATCTAGCGAAGCTTAATTCCCCCACATGATCAACAAGACCATGTTGCTGAAGCTAGCAGCCTAGCAGTAAAGAATCAAGCATTCAAGCTGCCTTTTTCATTGTTGCTAGCTGCAAGGTGTTCAGGGTTTATTCCCATGGGAGCGTGCGGACGTCGAACATCCCGACAAGAACTTGACACTCACAAATCGCAAGAACATTGGCGCTGCCTGCCTGCCTCTCTCATCGCATGCATGCTGCAGCTGCTCGGGGACCGATCTGAGTATTTGTAGTGTTGATCGACAACTAGTCCAACAACATGTACAATTGACACTGTTTCACAGAACTATTACTGGAGCTGCAAGCTTGCTGTGATACTTAATTCAGTGGAAATTTCAGCACAATGTCCAGTGATCTGCATGCTGTATACAAACTAATTAAAAACACACACTTTAAGTGATTCACTTTCAAAACAAGAGAAAAGGCGATCCATTTCTTTTATATTCATGGCTGTGAAAAGGGGACTTGATTGTTCTACTGGTCACCTGCCTGCCGGAGTAAAAATATTTGTTGCACCGGATATTTGCACAATTTGGCAGCTGCGTGGCCGGCCGGTACCTGAACCTGAAATGATGAGGGCTCACACAGTAGCAGTCACTGGCCATGGCTCAGGTGATCGAGAGCGAGTGCCGTTGTAGCTGAAAAGGAGGGCACGTATGTGTGAGATCGACTCGAGAGACCAGAGTGTGTTGTTGCAGCTGCAGCTTGGGCTGTAGAGTAAAATTTTGTCCAAAGATTCTGCCCTTCTCTGGGCTGCAGGGGGCGCCCAATTATGAGATGTGGCAGCAGTCTTCAGACTAGAGGTAGCAGTAGTGGTAGTCCTCTTCAGTGGTGGCACTAGCTGCTGCATTTACCTCCTTGGCAAATTCAATTCAATGCTAGCAAGTGAGGGGTTGTTCATCACCCCAACTACCCATGTCTGCAACAATTTGATGCAGCCAGCTGTAGACACTGCTTGGCATTTTTCTGTTCTTCCTTCTTCCTCTGCTGTGTATGCAGTATGCTTAGGGATAGAAATGGGTCTGAAATAATTCCGTAGGTTTAGTAAAAATCCATTCACGGTGTTAACACACGAAACATTTTCAAACCCACACATGTGAATCCTACGAGTTTCAAACTAAATCTTTGCTCGAACACACAGGTAATCGAAACCCGACGAAAACCTATGGGTAGATGTCCGTAGGTTTAGTAAAAATCCATTCATGGTGTTAACACACTGTTTGCACTATCGGAAGATAAAGCTTAAGGTGGAGCAGAATCTGAATCTAATTCTGAAGCTGAAGTAGATGTATGAATAATTAGAAAATATATGGGTATCAAACAAAACCTACACCTAACCTAAACCCACAAACATAAATTTAAACCCAAACTATCAGGTGAGACACCCATCTGCAAAATTGACATCCCTGTATGTGTTGAGAGAGGCAGACAAAGAGAAACAAATTCAATGAGATTTGCTATAGTAATCCTCGTGTAGCACAGACCAGATTTGATCTAATCCATCTCTAGTTGTTGTCTTGGTTTGTACCAAAAACTATTTATGGTCTTGCTTTGTACCAAAATCTCAATATTTATTATGGTCAATTGGACTGTTGACAGGAAATCTGAAGGCACTGTAGCAATTCTGCGTTGTAATTAACTCCGAAACATGCATGATCTAATTAACTCTGCGCCAGATCGAAGAACCATAATATATGTGTCTGTACTGCCAAAAGTTTTTAACGATCTGCAGCATGCAGCATTTTCAATTCGACTGGCGAAAACATGAATGTGATCATTCATACAGGATCATAACTATAACCTGAGCACCACCATCACATTCAAAGTTGACGGACGGACGGATGGAATGAATTACTCACTGTCCGTCACGATCAAGCCATGAACTCCCTAAATTAAGCCAGATTGCGTAAGATATGTACCTGGTGCACTGCATGAATGCTCATCAGCTTCAGCTAGCTGAAGCTTGCTAGTTGCTAGCTGCAGCCATGGCCGATCGACCAGCCAATGCATGGCAATGGCAGGTTGGGCTTTGAATATGTAGTACCAGGCTTCTATCTCTCAGCAGATAGCAGTGCCATGGATGGACGGATGGGTGAATATATCAGTATCACTGAATCCGTGAATGTGACATGACAGATTTATTACGAGCTAGCTGCTAGCTAGAGAAATGTGTAACTTGAATACGGATATGGATGTGCACGAAGGGGTGTGTGTGCGCTCGTGTCAGTGACTCGGAGAGGGGCACCTGGATCTTCCTTGGGCCTTTCAGGTTTCAGCCATGGATGCGATGCCATGCAGCTATGGAGGCAGCAGTGTCTCTCACTGACTGAGACTATTCCAGCTGTGACAGGTTAAACTTCAGAGTTCAGACTCCAGACCT
Organism: Zizania latifolia; assembly: GCA_000418225.1. Classification (NCBI taxonomy): domain Eukaryota; kingdom Viridiplantae; phylum Streptophyta; class Magnoliopsida; order Poales; family Poaceae; genus Zizania; species Zizania latifolia. The sequence goes on along the minus strand of KE373031.1, from coordinate 129,675 downwards.
AGCATCTATAGTATTCTAAAATATATTGTCTAGTTTATTATGTGCACAAAAACTAAGAAATTAAGCTTAAATAACTGTTTACCCTTTATTATTCTATTTTAGAAAGAATGAGTTATTTATTTTTGAGAAGGTAACATTTATTTAAAAAGGGTAAATATATATAAAGATAAAAAGAGACTAGAGGTTATAAAACGACTTATATTTGAGAAAAAAAGTAAGAACTCTATAACGACATATATAAGAAGTCAGAAGAAATAAGTATTTTTAGATTATTTAGAGTAGATTAAGGTTAGTGGAAAAAACTGTAGTACTCATTAAATTGGAGATGGTTGGAGTGGTTGAAAGTAAAATTGGAAGAAAATTGAAGGAGAGATGATTAATAGGACAAGTAGTACTTTAAATTTTAAAATTTTGTATTTGGGTATAAACTGTAAATGCCAGGAGTGCTCATATATTTTTAAGGGTTGGAATAGAGTTTTCTCCATTCTGCCGCTGCTACTATTCACTGTGTATCTGACATAGTGGGCCGGCCCAGTTGAATTGACCTGGTAGAGATATGGGCCTGAGAGTGGTCAGCCTAGTTGGGCCGTGAGTGGCCCTATCCTCGGATGTATCCGGGCCACAAATGAGCCAAAGTAGGGTAAAGAAATGGAGAGGTCGAGAGGACATACTACTAGGTTAGATTAGATGATGAGATTATGGGTGGGCTTTACCTAACCCAACTAACCCATAACCACTTTTACAAGCAAAGTGGTTTGATAACTTACAAGCGATCAACCGTGTAATATCAAGCTTGCGGATCAACCATGACAATGACCACCCTTGATTTGGACATATACATACATATTATGTTTATTTATACTAGTACAAAAGAGGTTTTATGTGTCTTGCAATTTACTATTATTCATATACTTCTTCGATAAAAACTTTATTTTAAGTAACTCTTATATAAATTAGTATCGTAGAGAAATGAGGTAGGTGTTCCTTATTAATCCTAGTAGTTTTAATTCGTAGTTAAATTAATTGTGTGGTGTCACTTGTTAACCGAAGCCTATTAATTATACACACATTGACGGAAGAAAGCAAACTAAATATTATGTTTTTGAAGCACAAATTTTGAACATTAAAAATAAAAATATTTATGAGATGGAGAGTATGGTCTTGCATTAAACTCTATTGAGAATAAGGCATGAGTACAATTAATATAACAGCTGTATTTCGTCAAATGCTCTTTTGATGCTGCATTAGTGTACAGTAATTATATAAGTTTGTTACTCACTAAGATGCGTATTTATAGTTGAAACATTATTGATATAAATATCTACCGTATTACAAAAGTATAGCAATCACAAATCTTACATGTGCTTCTTGTCCGTTTAGTTCAGCATGTGTATTTATTAGTTGGGAGTTGGTCATCGGATTTTTTTAAGGACAAGTGATGAATATTAATTCAAGATACTAAAAGATCTGGACATAATAAAGCTCTCTATGTTTACATTATGTGACGTTGGTATATTCCTATTCGTTCAGGTGGATTTAGTTTTTTCATTAGCAAGCTTCAAATAGTTTTTGTTCTCTCAAACTATCTAATTTGTAATTTGATTACATCATTATATTTATTACAAATCAATCACTCGTAATATCCGCACAAACAAACATAGATGTCTCATTCTTAACACCACGCACCGCCCCATTCCACCTAACATTACCCACCGTTGACTAAGTTTTCATGGTCAAAGCAAACGGTCTGCTCAGCGAGCCGGGTCACCTGCGAAGTGCAGCGTGGACCGCATGAACACGGGACCACAAAAGCATCGGAGACACGGAACGGAAACCATGGCCCGCAAACGGCAGATCCCACCAGCCAGCCGCTCACACAAAGGCCGGCCCCACCCGCAGATACCGTAGACGCCACCCCCACAAAAAGACACCGAGATAGAGAGATCCCCGTGGGGCCCGCCTGGCAGCCGACGATGCACAGGTCCCACCATGGCTTAAAAAACCGATTCGTGTGACGTCTCTCGTGTTGTAACCGGGGACGGCCAGAGACGCAGTCATTCGCTGAAACCAGACAAAATTTTAATTCAAAATTTTCATATAAATAAATCAAACGGTAATTGAACGGTGATCGGGGGCCAAAAACTGGTCGGTTAGATGTGCCCGTTTTACAAAACATAGAAGAAATATTAAAAACATAGAATAAATCAGAATATATATGAAAAATTTATAGAAAACGTAAAGAAAGTTGGTACGATATTTGTTATTTTAATTAAATAGTAAAACATTACAAATTTAGTAATGTCATTTTCACGAAAAATATAAAAATGGTATGCTATTTGGCTAGCCCAAATATTTTTCTTATTTTTATCAATATTGTTGTGCTCAAAACTATTATAGATTTGAATATTTCAAAAAAAATCATACTAAATAACTTATTGTTTATATGATTTTTTGAGTTTTCAAAAGTTTTAAAATTCAAAGTTGAATTTCAAAACGAACCGCCGGTTTACCGAAAGCGCGGTAACAAAAACCTTGCGTCCGACCGGACCCGAAGTCGCCACGCGCCAACGCCGCCGTCCGAGTCGCTTGCTCCGACCCGGCACGTCGCGTCGCGTCGCGACTGCTTCTCTCTCTCTCCCATTCCAAATTCCCAACTCGGCGAGTCTTCTCGTCAAAGCAACCGCTTCCTTCCACCCTTCTCCATTTCTCTCCCTCCCTCCTTCTCTCTCCTCGCCTTCGCTTCCCCGGGCCGATCCACGACGACTGGAGCGCCGACGTCGAGCGGCGGGGCGGCGGGCTGCATTCTGATCCGGCGAGATGTTGGGGGACCTCCTGTCCAGGGTGCTGCTGTGAGTAGCCCACCTCTTGCTCTGCTTCCTTAGTTTTTTTTACGGATGATTCACGTTCTTCCTCGTCGCCGTCGTCGTCGTATTCTTCTGTAACCTGCTGATTTCGTGCGGTGTTGGTTGGGTTTCTGGGGATTCGTGATTCGTCTCCGCTGGTCTGGCCGGGGAGCAGGCTGCTGTTCGGGTACGCGATGCCGGCGTTCGAGTGCTTCAAGACGGTGGAGGCGCGCCCCAACGACGCGAACACGCTGCGCTTCTGGTGCCAGTACTGGTCAGTCGCTGTGAATTGCTTTTATTCCCCTTTTGATGTGGAGTGAGATGCAAACTTGGATAGCATGATTTTCCGTGATACCGTGATGCCAACTTTACTCCTTTAACCTTTGTGTGCTAAGATGGATGGCATTTTTATGTGTATCTACCCAAAAGTTCATGCGCAATGATAGTCCGTCAACTTTTATTTTTCCAGTTTCGTCCCTTCGGGTTTTCTCAAGATTAGATGCATTCAGTTATTTAATGTTGTCTAAATAGTTGGATATTAGGTGGATTTACAAGTACAACAATAATACCATTTACATAGAATTAGTATCAATCAAGGGGAGCTCTTTCTCATTCCTCTTTAGCTTTCATCATTTTGATGATTGAGCAGTTGTACTCTTTTATTTTATTTTACGACAAAATGGAAGTAGTTTTTGTTCCAGTTCCAGACTAGCGTCTTCTATCTTAAAAGAGGGGTGAAACTGCGCAAGATTGGTATTCATTCAAAGACTTTTGCTTTTGAATCAACGCTCTGGATTGGAATGGGATGAGAGATCCTCCCTTTTTTTCTCTAGGTGTTGTAAAGGCCTGCAATCCAAATTGGGTTTAGTTTGCACCATTACATCAATTTGAAAGCAAACAGGAAAATGTTCATGGACCATCTAGAATCCACTTGTGTATAAATGATTAACATGAAGGCCGGAAAGAAATTCTAGCATTATCGCTACAAGTTTCAAGTGCCTGACTTCATATCTGTTTTTCAGTAATTAGTAATTATTATCCTGGTTTAATTTGCCTATGTCCATTTTAACTTTTTGAGTTTTCATCAAACTTTGTTGCTATTCCAATTGAAGAAAAAGATTCCAAGTCCCTCTACACCACAGTCCATTTGGAAGATCTTTTCAGCCATTTGACGCACTATACTGGGAGTGCAGAACTATCAAGAATCATAGCTCTATTTGTCGGACTGGAATTTTTTTCATTCTTTTGCAAGGACTAAAGCCCTCCAACACATAAATATGTCTGTTTTTTACCAGAAACTATTATCCTGTTTTCTATTATTCTAATGAAGAAAAGAGGCACCTTGCCTACAACCCTGGTTGATTCTTTATCAGCTTATTCAATCTGATTCTCAACGGAACATAATATATATGAGTATTAGAATTCCTTCATTGAATACCTCCTTTAATATTAAACGACCCTTAATCTTATGGACTCTGGATAGTAATGCAATATGTCTAACATTTTAGCTAAAAGTTGTAGATTCCAGAACTGAATGAAGGTCCATGGATCCACTCCCTCTGATAGTTTGTACTATAACAATGCATCGACTGGGCATGAAAAGTCTGATATGTCTGAGTTTTTTACTAAGAAAGTTCTCAAATATGCCCATATGTACAGAGAAAAATGTGTCACGGTTTTATGTTTTTCTCGTCATTCTTCTGGTATTTCAAGCTGCCTGTGTGTTTACACTTCAGATATGTGTGCTGAGGAAATGGTTTCAGGAAAATGTGCATAAAATACAAAATGCACCTCATCTGTTAGTTGTATAATTACTAAAGTTGAACAGGTTTATCTGTGCTTATTGTCGATACTTGGGATGTATGCTACTAATTACTGTCTACAAGTTGAATGGTCAGCATATGTTTTTCCATGAAAGGGACTTTTCGTTCATCGACCTCTTGGCTTGTTTAACAATGTCAAGATGATTCAACACCTAGTTATTCTTTTCATTATCTCTGACATAAGATGATTGATTTTTTTGAGAGGAATGTCTCCTCATATGCTATTTTAGTTATATGATCCAAGAATTAAGCAGGACCAGACTGTTTCAATGATTAATTAAAATATAGAAGGTTCTAAATCTAAAACGCAACTTTGTTCATTTTATTCTGCTGAATTGACCATGGGGTAGACCAATTCAAAGTGTACCATGGACTTCAATCAATCTGTGGAAAAGTAGTGTGTTACAAGAACTTTTGTGCGATCACATAACGTGCCTTTGAGGCTCTGGCCCTAAGATAAAGACATACATATAAACAGATTAAGAAGGTTCCCTTTGAATGCAGACTAATGTTCGGAAGAGAGGGGGAGAAGTTAATACGATATGAGTATATGAAATGCTTGCCTATTTTCTTAGGAGTTTTCTTGTGCTTCCTTTTGACTATCATAATTTTGTTAAGACTTCACTCAGTATGTATCTAGTTCATTAGTTCTGATGTTCTGTTTATTGGAATAATATGGCTTTCCATAAATGTTTATGTGGAACATTTAATTGGGGTAGTAGTCAAAGATGTTTATAACATGTCTGTAGATTCAAAGATAAAATATATTCTCGAGTTTGAATTGCTCAGAACAGCTTTTTAGTAAATGCACTTGTGTAGAAAAGAAGAGGCCCTTAACAATATGTGATTGGGTGCTTTGGTCTCAGACGAAGTTTGAAAGTGTGCTTAAGTCTCTGGTACTCAAGTAAACAGTTGAAGTTATGTTAAGTATAGCAGATTGACCCCTATATTCTTTCTACCTTTAATTTTTGTAGAACTCATGGAGCTTTTAGGGCTGTTAGGTTATGCAAGGTTAAAATTGTCAATTTTCACCTCTATGACAAGAATTTGTTTACTTTTGATTTTTTTTTAGGGTGAAATATCCAACAGGCTAACTGTTCCTGTCCTGTTTGTGAATGTTTGCAGGATTATTGTGGCCATGGTGATAGCCTTTGAGAGCCTCATCTCTTGGTCAGTTCAATTCTCCTTGATTTCTTTTTACTTCCTGTATTTATAAATCACCTCTTACTTATTCATGTGTACTATACTATATGCATTTCAGGATGCCAATGTATGGGGAAATTAAGCTAGCTTTCTTTGTTTACCTGTGGTATCCCAAAACGAAGGTAACATAGTACATCTGTTTGTCAGTCAGATTTTATATTTCATAAAATCGGCACATACGCATGTGGATTTGCATCAGTAACACCCATGTCAATGCAACTGCTTCTGTAGGGGAGTGATGCTGTATACGATACATTTGTTCGGCCCGTTGTGATGCAGTATGAACCAAACATAGAGCAGAGGTTACTGCATCTGAGGGCAAAATCTGGGCAGCTACTTAGCTTCTACATTAAGAACTTCGCTGACAAAGGGACGGCTTTCTTCATGGATGTTCTGCGCTATGTTGTCTCTGATAAACCTGAAGGGCCCAATCAAGAGGTAATTGCATTTTCCCTATCAATATAGCATACATTAAAATTACACATATTCATCTTTTTGAGGTGTCATGCATACCATAAACTTCTATCCTCCACATAACATTTCTGCATGAGCTAATCATGTGTTACGGAAGTTGAGAGAACCTATTTCTTCTTTTGAGCTGTGAGTTTTTATGAATTAATCTATTTAGTTATACTGAAATAATTTGAACGTGCATTTTCTCTTATATAAATTAGTCTGTTCTTGATGTATGTTCCTCTCCTGTGCATTAGACAACATGAAGTAGTTGTGGACAGGGTAATATAAATTTACTAGAACTGTCCAGTATTCCCACAAGAAAAAACAATATTTCATGAAATACTGGCTTTATTTTAATAACATTGGATGTCAGCATCAGATCTTACAAAAGTCCGCACCACCAAATATCTGCTGTCAAGAACTACACTGTTCCTTCTGTTCCTTTTTTACTTTCTATGGAGTCAGGCACTCTGTATCTCTCCTAAGCAAAACAATGCAGTTGAATAACTTTTATTTGCTACCAGAAATCCTACCTTAATTACTCTTGCATCAGAAAACTGTTTTTGTTTACCTTATGTTTTGTCTTATAGGAGTCCAAATTATGCAAGGTTACTTTCTTACACTACTACTGTGCTCAGAGACTCAAAATACTTTCTCCAGCAAAAGCTTCTCACATTTCTCTTGACCATACTTTCTTTTCCATAAACCATGACACCAACTGTTCTTCCCATCTGAAGAAACTCCAACATGCACCAAAACAAAGTGTTCCCATTTAAGGGGCTCTTCTCCAACCCTGCCAAATCACTCCTTTTGTTTCCCTCTCATTGCCCCCACTATGACAAGCAGACAGGAGCATTATCCAATCCATCCATCCATCCATGCTAGGGACCTGCTCCATCTCCCCCATCCCAATTAAGTTCATGGCTCGCCCGTGCGACCCCTGCCATTGTTAGCACTCCCTGCTTTCGCTCGATTGGAGGCCCCCAGACAGTGATGCTCAACCAGCTGCAGTTGCAGGGAAAATCATTCCGCGCAAAACGCGAGTATTGTCTGCACAAGAGCCAACCAAACAAGTTCACTCATTCTCTTCCACAACCAAACCTGTGCAGCTAAGCGTCTCTGTTGTCTGATTTCTGTCATGTTACAACACCTGCCTTGCAATGTTGCTCTCTCCAAATTAGCATGGCTGTTCATTTCATTCTCGTCTGTTCTTTCACTTCTATGAAACCTATGATAATAGTATTCCATTATTCCAAGACCATGAACGACTTGAATGCAAACTAAACTATAGAAGCCAATCGTCAAATCAGCACGTGCCATGTCAAATTGGACGGCTGACAAATGATAGTCGTCTGGCTGTCTAGTCTGAAGATGGTCCTGTACATCAGCTCACGTCGAGCTTCGACAAAGCAGCATCAACACAGCCAGCCTAAGCGTCCACCAAAACGGCCGGAAATGGATCTTCTGTCTTTAGATGCATAGTATCATGAGTCTAGTGCTACAGTGTTTTACAGTAATTTATTATATCACGGCTATAGCAACAGTGAGAAACAGTAGTTTAATGTATTACTTTACAGTTCATAGGGTATTATAACATACAACATTATCTGCTACAGAATCGAATCCAAAGTCATGGTAGTCAGAGGATCCAAATCCCAAACGGCCGGGCATGTGCTTCCCCCGTGTGCACGAATCACGAAGAACAATTTGCACTGGAGACGATTCTGAACAGTAGTAGCATGCACTGACAATGGTACGGTTCTGATTCTCTTTGTTTCCATATGTGTGCAGCAGCGCAACAAGAAGTCCTCCGGCTGGAGCCTCTTCGGGACCAAACGCCGGCCGCCTTCGCCGCCGCCGACGCCGCAGGAGTCTATCTTCGACAGCAACCCTGACGCCGCCGCCGTCGCTGAAGCTCTCCGCGCCACCATC
>KE373031.1:94014-120516 GCA_000418225.1 Zizania latifolia | reverse complement strand
CGGCGTGCGCCACTGCCAGTGCCGCAGCTCGAAGTCCGCCGCCGCGCCACCGCCGTTGGACAGCGCCGACCGCACCCTCCGGATCTTCTGCGGCGGAGACGGCGACGGACGTGACCACGAATCCGGTACGGCAGCTGGCGCCGATGGCATCGCGGCCCGACGACGACGGCTTGCTTGGAAGCTGGAGGCTGCAGGGGGGAGAGAGAAGCGTGCTCCCCCTGTATATATCGACGCTACAAAATCGGGAAACAGTTAGGTGGTCCACATGTCAGCGACCTCAAAGTATTTCTTTTTGGCCCACGTTTCAGTTCCTGAGAAATTACTCGTAAATTTTAGCGTGGAATTCGGTAGAGTAAGGTCCCGTTTATAACAGCCAAGAAGATAAAATACGGATGAATTAAAGTTTACGATAATTATTTAAGTGTTTAAACAGATAGATTTGTTATTAAAATCTCAATAAATGATTTTTAAACTATTTTTAGATTTTTTTTATTTAGCTTTTTTTAAAATCTGAGTTTGAAAATGTGTGTGAACTTAGATCTCGAAGTAAATTTGAACAAAAATTACAACAATTAAACTCAGCTAAAAAATTATACATCAAAAAAAGCCCTCGAGCCAAAAGATGGAATTTTGGGAGGAAGCGAGTGAACCCGAAACGGCTTGTCAGATGCGTGGGTGGTGGAGGTGGGGCTATCGCCAATAATTGGATGTCCACGTCATCACTGCCACGGCTGAAAACTACGTGTTTCTCCGCTGGTTTCCCAGGAAAAAAAACTTGTTTTCTTCTGTGTAATTGCAGAGCTAAAGGCATGAAAATTTCCATTTGTAATTTGTAATTTGTAGTATTCTATTTTATTTATGTTAGAGGTAATGTGTGTAACTGCGTATCATATAAAAAATGTTCACCGAGAGATTGTGTACTATAGGTTTCATGTGTTACACAAATAAGGGAAAATATGGATATATAATTTTTTTCAAATACAATAGAAATCACACGAAAAATAATCATTGTGTCTTCAAAAGACTTATTTTCTAGCCCCTTGACTTTGTCAAAAATTTATTTCTAACTTCTTATTTTATTCATTTAATGTTTTTAATTACTCTTATCTATTACTTCGTAATAATAATTTATTATTCACAAAGACAAAGACAATATATGTTGCCAAACCAATACTTAAAGGTAGGGTCATAATACTGAGATTTTGTTGTTACAAATTCTATAGCATGTATACTTTAAAGCAGGCCTCACACAATTGCCATGTGAGTGGACATTTTTTATTCCTTATGACATGCTAATATGTACTCATCATACGTACTACTATATGGATTACTCTCATAGTGGTGAGGTGTGCTATATAGAGCTATATGATCCCTTTATACTTCCATTATCTTTTTCCTAAGAAACACTTTGGTATTTTATTCCCACCATAAATTTATCAACTTTTGTTCTAAAAGTAAACTTTTTTAGTGATGGGAGAAGTAATAGCATAGTCAATTTTATATTTTTATTTATTTTGTTTCATTGAAAAAACATTGGTTTCTTTACAAAATGAGATGAAAAGGCATGGAGGCCACTCTCTTTGCAAGGGATAAATTGCAAGTGAATAGATGTGTGGCATACAAGGCATGAGCATCGCCGGCAATTAGTGTAACTGAACAACAACAACACTTGCTGACAAAATGTTGTTACGACTTTTTGTGTGTGTGGTGTGTCATGTGTCATGTGTTCTGTCGTCAGTTGATTGTGTTGTGAATAACCACGATAAGAAAATTGTAGCCACAAGCAAGTATTTATATTATATATTCGACGCTGAGAACCGAAATCGAGGGAATTCTACACGTGGATAAAATAAAAAGAAATTGATAGTCAACTTCATCGTTCTCTACACGTGGATAAAATAAAAGAAATAGTCAGCTTCATTGTTCACACGAACCAATCCACCGTGAAGAATAATTCAAAAATATATATGTTGTGTTTTGAAGAAAGAAAATGAATGGCGAGGATGAATGACAAGTGGCCTCGCATCGCAGCGTCAGCTTTGTTCATGTAGGCCCTGGGAATGGGACCCAATCAGCATCAATCCAACTCAGCATTCCACATTGGAATCTTAGCTAGTTGCCTCTTGATGTTGTAAATACTTGATAAGCCTTAAGCATTTGTCTCAAAAAATATGTTTCCTTCTTTTAATTGCTTACATAATTAATGGGCTCCAGTTAACCAAGTGACATTATCTAATCAGTATACCTAAAAATTAAAAAGTAATATGATTGATGAAAGACACATAAGTCATTTCTCAATTTCTCGATACTAAATTACTAAAAATAAAGTTTTTATGTATAGAATTAAGTTATAGTTAAGTATTAACTTAACTCATTTAGAAATAGCAGTCTATCTTTATGTACAGAGAAAGTATTAATTTAGCTCATTTGGAATTGGACATCTACTGGGATCAGTTGGGCCAAGTGGTGCACATTGCATAAATTCCCCTTTATCAGGACAAGTAGCATTCGCTTTAAAGTCATATTATAGCTGCAGACTTTTGGATTAGAAAAAAACAGGGTCCAAGTGGTCTATGCCATTGTACAGCAGTCAAATACTCGAGACAAATCAAGATCAGTGCTACCAGGTTCATATTCCTTTGCCTTTTCTTGTTGAGATTAAATTATCTTGCTTTTTTCATTTGTTACTTATCTATGAATATATATGGGGATGGAGAGAGATGTAAAGATGTAGGTTTCAATTCTACAACTGATCAATTGAGGTGATTATTTCCAAAAGGAAAATGGAGCCAACAGAATTAATGAGAATTATATAAGTTATTTCTTACCAATACTAATCTGTTTAAGAATTAGTAAAAACCAAGTTTTGTGGTAGGAAGGTGGATGCTTATATATTGATGTTGAGAGATGAGACAACATGTTAGTTCACTCCATCTCCATGTGCTATCAGTTAATGATCAAATGATTGGTTATTAGGAGTGTAACCGAATCTTAGAAAAGAAGAGGATAATATAATTTGACGGGTAGTAAAGCTAGTTGCGAATTGTTATCATTTTTCTCCAAAATCACGCAAGTAGATAAGTACTGATGTGGTGTGCCATTTACGAGTACTGTGCAAAAGATAAAAGATTATGTTCGACAATGGCTGTGACTTATATTTAATATAGTATATGTTTAAGAGATAACTTGAGATCATAAAACGACTGCAAATATGATGGTCAGGAAGAGAAATAATAGTGACATGTGCCTGATGTGACAAACAAGAAAATGAAATGAAAGTAGCTCCTGATTTGATGCTGCAAAAGAAGCGTCGCAAGATATTACCTGTGATACTACTAAGTAATCTCTTCGTTTTAGAATTTGGTATATGTATTAAAGAGATATATAAAAGACTATAATACTTGATATATATATTAAAGAGATATACAAAAGACTATAATACTCTTATCAGGAGTGAATATAGATTCAAAAATTGCTGAGTAGAGTAACGTTTAATATAAACATAATATTAGGTTTATGTGGTGTTTTTAATTTTGTCTTTAGGGCCATTATAAATACAAATACATAAAATATCATAAAATCATTTTTCATTGTGAAAAGTTAGACGCCTCCTTTTTATTTTAAGAAAAACAAGTAGGCCCATCAAAAGAAAACTCGTTAAAAAATAAAAACAATTAAACGAAATAACAGGTGATTGCCTAGCGATTGGAAGGTTGATCCAGCAAGACACTGAAGATAGACATCAGTCCATTTCAAGATGGCATCAGTGAGACAGTGAAGACCAATAAACACCACGAGCATGAAATTTTTTTTTGCAGGTGAAAACGATTACATTACAACAGCGTCAATTTCTAGTTTTACAGTGCTGCTTGAATAGTTTAGTCCCGGAGCTCGCGGCACCGTATAATATCTCAGGAACCATACCTAGTTACTCCTGTTGTGAGACACAACGTACAACTCACAAACACCACAAATGCGGCTTCAAGATTCATTCAGCTTTCCAGTCCAGACCTGAATGATCATAATGTCAGAATGCCGTCTTGATCCAGAAAGCTGCTAATTTGCTGCTATTACCACCTGTACATCACAGCCATTCCCTGGAACAGACAATTCCATCTGCTAATCCTACAGTTTCTGCATGGCCACCGGTAGCCCATGGCAAGAAACAGACAATTCCCAGGAATCTGAATAGTACTTCCAGTCTTCCACTATGTTTTCAGTGTTTTCAGCTAATACAGGGGTCTCCATCCATAATGTCAGAGGATGGATTATCCTGCTGCCGAGGCGTGCTAACCTCCAGGAATTCCTCAGCGTTAAATGTTTCGATTCCTTCCCACTCCACCTCTGCTGTGTTCTGAGTTAAGGTTTCAGTGGTTTCACATCAAAATGGGGTGTGCTATACGCTGATACTACAACATTAGAGGATAACAAAAAGATACGGGTGATATAGACTGTTAGAAAGAGGATACGAGCTGTTTTCCACATGTCGGTAATGCTAACCCCTGTATCTGATAAGAGCCAGTAGTCTGCATCAGTCTGCAAACAAAAAAAGGGTTGTCACATCATTAAGAACTTGTGCCAGGGAGTAAATATCTAGTAGGAGGAGGAGTATATAAATTGCAACTTAACTCAAATGTGATAGTAAAGGTATATCCAGAACGGATAATAAAGGATTCTCTATTTTACTTTTCTATTTTTATTGGAATTACTTCAGGTATAACATTTTCCTAATACTGTTCATGACATGCTCCTCTCTCTCTCAATGAGGTAGCACGACCAGTCAAAATTCAATAAATAGCCATTTTGTTCCTAGATGGAAAAAGGGCCTATGATTCATCAGTTCTGTGATGATCGATCAGTGGTCAGGTTTGTTACAGCTCGATCTTTGAAAGATCGAACTATTCAAACAAACAGGTGGTAGAAGAAGGAAATGCTATGGTTCACATAGTGAGAAGAGAAGAGGAAAATAGTAGATAACAAGTGATATGGTGAAACTGATGTGCAGTGGTTCTATACTTCTATTTGCCTAACATGAGAGAAGCAGGCACTGATAATTGAGGCAGAAAGTAGTAGGTACTTAGCTTCAGCGATATAGTGAAATGCCACAAAAAATAAAAACAGGTTCCAAGCCAGATCAGTTTATATTGGAATGTCTTGACAACAGTTATGCAAGGAAGTGAACTTACATCAAGTTCCGAAGGGACAATCTTCATCATCCCTCCAATATCCTGTGAACTAGAAGGAACATCAGAAGGTATTATCGACCCTTCTTGAATATCTGGCTCGGTCTGTGCAACTTTGTTGAATTCTGCAGCCAACGGTGTCCTAGGATTCTCTAGAGAATCCATGCTTACTGTCTGCACAGTCCTCGGAGGCGTCTCAATGCCACTCATCTCCTCAAATTGACTACAATAAGTAAATAATGACATCAGCCTTCATGCTAAGTTAGAGCGCTACATCTAAAGCTATTATCATAGCAGAGATGTAGAAGTAATGAGCGTAGATTTTCAAAAAAAAGAAGTAATGAGCATATACCTAACTAGGTAGACATCTATTGGACCCATAGTGCTCCTTAGAACAATCCTATATCTCCTCTGTGGATAATCATTCACCTGCATGAAGAAAGAGCTGTCCTCATTAACAAAAATGTAACACTAACACAAGATCCTGAACACAACAGACATTAAAACTCACTTCATCAGGATCTGGGACCTCCAGAGTTGTACCATGAGGCGCTTTGATTGCAATCAGTGTCTGATTCTGAGTATAAATAATAAAAGTATACTATTGATAATTTAATTGACACATAAAAATAATACCAGGATCTCTAACAATTGCTAGAATTCAAAATAAGCCAAACCTGGAAGCAGGGCAAAGACTTGATGTCATCTTCTGTGACATAAAGCCACCTGTAGGAAGAGAGATGCAAGAACAGATTTTAAACTCACATTGTAGTCCAAACATCTTAGGTAATTATAATGAACCAATAGTTACTTTTCAAGAAAAAGAGAAGATAATTACTTTTGGTTATTTTCGTCTTCAGTAAGCTCTCTTAACTTCTCTCGCATTTCACTGCAAGAAACAATGAATCAGCATGCTTAGTGAAAGAATATTTCACATCAGAAACTTCAAGTAACTGGTTACCAACCTTATTTGTTCATCTAAGCTGTGCTCCTTCAGTGAGAGGGCTTCAATATCAGCCTGTGGATGACAGATATCAAGAATTCATAAAACCATTAGTTAAGCACCTGCATCCCCAATTTATGCTTTCTATGGGAAGCACTATTTAATAATTTTAGTAATAATAAGGATAAGACAAAGCATGATACCTGTAAGATGGACATATCATCACTAACTTCTCCTGGCCTAGAGTCATCAATTCCTCTGCAAAAGGGCATACAAATTAAGCGATATCCATGAAAATGCCATTTACAGATATGGATACAGAGAGTATATTACTTCCAACGGATATTATTCTTGAGCTTCTTTTCTATGAGTCCTATCCCTTCAAGGACATTAGTGATGTCATATATACGCCTTTTCTGTACCTGCAAAACATTTCACATTATAAGCTTAACAAAAGAAGTGTACTTGGGAACAAGATATGAAAAATAACTACCAACCTCTAGTGTTTCAGCGGCATTATTCAAATCAACTATGCCCCCAGGCGCACCCTTTAGCAAGTTTAGGAACTTTTTTGTCAATAGTCCTGAAAAACAATACAAGACAATACCAATAAATGGCAAACACAAGTTAAGAAGCTACCAATGAAACCTAAAGTACGAAAGGAGAACATAGCGGCAAAACATGAATGACTCTTCTTACCTAGGGAGCTATCATAGCGGCAGCCACCAACAGGAGTAACCGGATTGCCTGGAGAACCTGAGAAAGAACATGGGGTAACATGACTAACTTACACATGATAAGGATGATTAATGGGCTCATGCTTACTCCTGACTGAATATGCTTACTCACCAGAACACAAAGGGGTCTGAGGACAAGATTTCTGCCCTTTTGCAGCTTTTGATTTCACAAAAGTTTTAGAAGATTTTCCTGAAAGTGGAGTAGGAACTGGACTGCCTGCTGCATTAGCATATCCAGGGCTCATCATCCAGTCGTTTGATTCAGCAGCTTCATTTTCTTCTCTGTCATGTTTCCTCTTTAACTACAAACAAAACATTGATGTTGGATTTAACGTGGAAGAGGCAAAATACAGCATGAAAATATCTCACTAAGTCACTATACTTTCAAAAGGCATTCAAAACATGTATTACAGAATAAGGCCATCTGGAGTGGTATGTTAAAACAACAAATGCAGTTTCTTAGAAGAAACTCAACAGGGAATTTGGTAAACAGTGTCGTTCAGGCGCCCACCTAGTAGTGATTATACAGCCCAACTGGCTATTATACTGTAAAAATAGGGGCACCCTTTCCTTGTATGCATCCTATTATACAGAATAGGAGACCTGTTTTTAGAGCACGGCAGTAAATACATAGGTCTATCTAGTTGCTAATGCATTAATTCACGAGTTCCCAGCTAAGGGGAAGAGAAACACATAGAAAGAATTTAAACTCAGAAACAGAAGTGTTCTGAAGTGTAGGTGTTACCAATGGATCCTGGGAAAGTTATTAATGTGTGAACTAATTACTGGATTTATACATGTTAAATAACAATGGAGTCAAGACTAGTGAATTCAAATTACATGCCTCTTCTCGCAATGCAATAGGTAGTTAGCCAAAGATTGAAACATTTTAGAAAGTTATGGAGAATGGCTTGGGATTTTGAAGCTAGCCCTTGAATAACACACAGGCATGGGCTAGCATTGGTTGCAACAAGCAAAGTGAAGTAATTTTATGTTTTAAGCTTGACTGACCATCTGAGAAGAGTATAAGACATGGGAGCATGGCAATCGGTTATCACTGAATTGTGGCAACATTACATCTCCCCATTAGAAGACGGTACATATAAAAGCAGTACTGATCCATGACTATAAGCTTCCATGAGAGAAATCCACCTACATGCCTACATGACAGATGTAACCATGCCAATCTTTCCCCATTCAGAACTTGTACCCATTTCCCCTATTTTCAAGGTGCATGAAAAATCAAAATACCAATCGCATTTGAAACCAATGTGGTTATTGAGACCAAGACCACACTGTAAAATCTAGGCAACAATTGATTAAATAATCCAAACATTCTGTAAAGCGCCAGAAAAGCACCTTCCAAAATTTCCCACGCTACATCAATCCATTACCACAAGAATCACCAAACCGTTTCGGTGGACTGTCAAACTAGATTGCGGCTTGTGCGGTATGAACTATGATGGAAAAACATTTTTCTTAAAAAAAGCCCATTTGTTTCTGTCGTTTTGCTCCCTTTCTATCCTAACAGAAAACAAGTAAACGAAAGCATCGCCCTTTCTCCATCTGACCACAGAATTAGTTCATCCTCGTTCCATCCGAGCAACAGAATAACAGATCAACAAAACCTCTGTAAAGTATCCCCATCTGACCACCCCATCCAGAAACATTAGAACAGATAAGAATTATCAAATATCTGCAGAATTGCACCGCAACCCACCGAAGACAGCAAAATTCGGTGAATTTTGCCCCCGCCGCGTCAAGAAACCACCCATCCCCATCCACCCCAGCTTGCTCGCCACCAAATCTACTGAGTTTCGCTGCAGCATTGCTACAGTCGAGCTGTCGCGGCGGTACAGACGAACTCCCCCAACCTCGCCCCGCCGCCAGCCAGACGGGGACCAGCCGCGCTCTAAGCGGGAGTCCAACCGACCAATCGAAACGAGCAACAGACCTCCACAGGTCACCCCCCGGGACTCACTGGCGTCCTGACGAGCACGGCCTCCGTCATATCGCCGGCGCCGCCGGCGCCGCCGCCGAACTGGTGGTACTCGCCCGGCTGCGGCGCGAACGGCTGGTAGCGCTGCAGCATCACCCGCGCCGCGACCTCGATCGTCCCGCCACCGGCCGCCGCCATGTGGATCGGAGGCGCAGAGCAGTAGATCGAGCCGCAGGGGACGCTAGGGTTTGGATCTGAGGATTTTGGCGGCAGGGGGGAAACGAGGGAATGGGGAGGACGAAGAAAGGAGGGAAATTGCAGCTTCTTATATGCCCTATTTCGTCTCAGACAATTTTTTACTAACAATTACTGTACCTAATGCAAAATTATAGTCACACTTAAATATTTTTAATATAAATATAATAATATCAACTTTGTATCCCAAAAGTTATATATTAAAAGGATAAGGGTTGGTCAAAAGCTTCTTCTGACAAGATAAATAACATGTTTGTTTCAGCTTTTGGTAACTAGAGATTCTTATTAGATAGCTAGACTGTGTATCTAGCTGGTGTTTTTTAACTTTTGAATTCTAGTTCATTTCTAGATTCTACAACTATTTGTTCTTATAATCTAGGTCTAGAATCTGAATCATTTATTTTAGCTTTGATTATAGAAGTAGCTCCAGTTACTCAAAACTAAAACAAACATATCAAAAATAAGCTGATAAAGATGGAGAGAGGGAGTATTGTTTTCTTTTTATGGGTCGTAACAGAATTCATATTTGAATTGTATTTTGTCGATTACTAATTAAACAAACAAAAAAATCATTGAGGAAAAATATAAATACAGTACGAGGCCAACGGTGGTACCAATATCCTTTTTTACGTTGTGTTATAAAGCTCTTAGTGGAAGATGTTCCGAGCATCTAAATTTTCGAAATCTATTATCTCCGTTTGTTCCAATTATTTATAAAGGTCTTGAATAGGTCAAAATCTGAACGCTAAATATAAATTCCACTGTGCTAAGATTTTTATCTTTCAGCATCAGCATATCGGTTTAAATTTGTTTATGCTTAAGTGCTAATCAAATATTATCGTACTGTTCCGAATTTGGCAAAAGTGGAGTGGGGATTCAACACGTACAGTTCGAAAGATTCCGTGCCAAAGTGAAGAAAACAAAAGGCCATGGGCGATAAAGAGAAAACCGTCCAGCTGTCAGCTGCGCGTGGGGTCCGAACTCCGTGGTGCAGTGCGCGCGCTTTTTGTTTTCCCGCCACCGCGCGCTCTCTCCTTTTCACGCCAGTGTAGCCTGCTTGGAATCAAGCCGTCCATGAGGTTTACCAGCGTAATCAAGTGTTCAAACGAATAAATTCGATCAAAAGAAGTTAGTAGTGTGACTGAACCTTAATTCATGATTTTTATTGGATTTTAACTCCAGTCAATTGTAATTCGT
Source organism: Zizania latifolia (assembly GCA_000418225.1). Taxonomy (NCBI): domain Eukaryota; kingdom Viridiplantae; phylum Streptophyta; class Magnoliopsida; order Poales; family Poaceae; genus Zizania; species Zizania latifolia. The sequence goes on along the minus strand of KE373031.1, from coordinate 110,262 downwards.
CTGGGATTGAAAGAGCTTTGCTGTTGTGCTACTTCTGTGTTTGACTTTTTAATAAGATAATTTTTCTAGTTTTGATTAGTTTTATGTTTAAACGAATAAATTCAATTAATAAAAAATAAAGAATTGATAAATAGTTTTTCGATAATTTTTGCATGACATATTTTATAATTCTACCTCCGCGTTTGACTTTTTAATAAAACATTTTTTTCCTAATTTTGATCAAATTTATAAAAAAAATATATACTAACAATTTTATATCTAACTAATTTTATTAGATCTATCCAGAAATATATCTTAATATTATATTTATTTAATATTACAGATATAAATATATTTTCATTCTGACTTGGTGAAAACAGAAAGTCTACTTACAAATCAAAATATGAAACAATAAGCAAGCGGGACTTTTTGATAAGTGCGTCACGGGCAGTGACATGTGGGCCCGTTGTTACGAATGTCCTACTTGTCAGTGAGTGACGAAGGATTCGAGAAGGGGATGCGGGAATGTGCACCGAGGAAGGCTGGCGCAGGATCATTTGTGGTAGACAGCCGGTGCTACTTACTGATGATTAGCGACTATGACTGTTCTAAAAGTTTTGAAGACCCTGCGCTAAAATCTAAATAAGCTAGATAACATATGAGACTCACGAGAAAAAACATCTTATAGCTATTGCATGCATTGAATTGATCCAAATTCCAATGTGGCTAACGAACTTAACCTAAATTATGAAATTATGGTGAATCGATGTTCATTTAAAAATAATACTCCGTACTAGAGTATTAGCCTAATTTAGGGAGCCCTACAATACCGAGCGTGTACAATACTCGCACAACGTATATGCTCATAAATATAGCGGTTACTTAAGTGACCGGTAGATGAAAAATGAAAAAAACCAATCCTTTGACAAATAGATAGTCCGAAAACAAACTTGTTTAGTAATAAGTAGAGAAAAAGATTGATGGACCGAATCATCACTAATTGCTCATCGTCAGTTAATTAGTACTTTACGGTGCAACGGTCGCCGGGGGAAAGAACGCCGTCGACGCCGCGGCGGCCGCGCTCAGCCTTCACCGGGATCCTCAGCGAGCACCGCGTCCTCGGTTTGGCGTGTACCATGACGAAGCCAACCTTGTACCTCACCCGCGCATCGACCGCCAGCTCAAAGCCGACCACCGCCTTGTCCGCCTTGATCTCCCTGGCCACCTCCGTCGCCACGTCGCCGGCGACAGCGACGCCCATCATCCCGTCGAACTCGACCGTCACGACCTGGTCGGAACGCCGGGGCTGGTAGAACGCCGCCGGGGAGATGACTTTGGCGGGGCCGAGGAACGCGCTGCCGCCGTCGTCGTCGCGGAGGCTGAGCCGGGCGTAGAGGGCGTCGTAGTGGACGCTGACGCGGCCGCTGGGGTTGAACATGGTGACGTTGACGGCGAGGCGGTAGGAGACGGTGAGGTTGGAGACGGTGAGGCTGGAGAGGGCGGCGGAGTCGACGGTGGCCTGGATGCGGTGGGGCTGGAAGCTGGCCCAGTAGATGAGCACGACGAAGCCGGCGCTGACGACGAAGGTACACACGAAGCTTAAGCACGTCCTCTCGTTGCCGGCCATGGCGTTGATCGATCTGCAATAATCCGATCGCCTACCTCCGTGGGGTTTATGTAACGGTGATCATTTGGGAAGATGAGCTTTTAGCCTGGGGAATAATCCTAATTTTCGGATGAATATATACCGAGCTGGATGGTTTGGGTTTAGAACATATTCTATTCAAGAGGAGCAAGCAGCGGTGCAGCTCACATCACATGCCATGGCTTGCTCAAGAAGAGGATTCAATTCATGGCGGTTTCCACGGAACACAACAAGTTTCAAAAGTCACTCGTTGATCGGCATCAGGAGACACAAAGGACTTCACTACCTTACCTCTCAACAGGTCACAATTAATTAACTAAAATCTAGTACGTAGGAGATATACACTTGTGTAAATAAACTGTCCTAAAAACCTCGTATTCTCTATTTATCGAGAGCCCTTTCAGAACTGGTCATAAGATTTCGAAGCCCCAAGACGAGACAAAAAATAGTCGCACCAAGCCACCACTCACCGATGCATTATACCAGCACCGTTACGTCGTGACAGTCTCTATCTCTTCAGATTAAATATGTCACATAGTCGTATTCGTATAATCATTTTGCTGGTATTATGTATGAGTGTGAGATCAATCTTCACTAAAAAGAGTCAGCACTCAACAAACGAGATGCGTGAGCCGTCCATGACTCTAAGCGGGGAGGCGTCCACGGATGAAAACGAGAAGCATATTTAGTGAGTGGCGTCTCTAAATCATGATATTTCATTTCTCTCGTTTCGTAATTATACATGTCCATTCACCTATACTAACATAATGTTGGAAAATTTAACTATTTAGCACACTGTAGATATATGATTAAGTATTTGCCACTCAGTACAAATCAATTACTTATTTGTTATTCCATAGTTGAGTGCACCTAATAAAATACAACTTGAACCATTTTCTCTGTATTGTACATTTGTACACCCTAATTAGGTTGATTCACTTGCAACGGAAAATTACGCCGATCGCTTGTTGATAAAAAAAGTAACGATTAACGCAAGGAGGAGCAAAATCGGTATGAACTAAAGTCGTTCCGGTAATTAGAGAGTAAATTACAAAGAAAATAGTTAACATGATATTTCATATTTTATTAGTGCGCTTGACTATTAGATCATAATTAATTCACTCAAAAATAGTTAACCACGAGTCTATAAAATGGTATATATATGGTATATAGTTATAAAATTTTACATTAGATATACTAATATTATATTAATATGCATGCTGTGTGTGTGTGTGTATACACACACACACCATACACCTGGATTCAAAGGCCTCACGCGGCCAACCCACTTGCTCACATTATCAACATTATCTAATCTATTAGATCCACATGGATGTCTATTATTTGTTTGCAACCGTCGGATCGAATTGGAACCACCTAAGTATAGCTATTTCAATAAATTAAGCTCCACACGCACCACACCAGTCGCATCATCCAGAAAACAACAACAATTAGATACCTCTGATGCTTGATAATAAGCACGATATGCTGTTTATATTTATCATTTCCTATCAATTGGTATAAAGCTCAACATGCATTGAGCCACATCAACTAAACAACAAGAGTCATGTGATCTTTCCCATGATTGATCGCAACTATTAAATTGTTACACATACTTAATTATCATTGTCCATCAGCCTAATTTCAATGATACACGCAAGGCTGTTTTATGTTACTATTTCACATCACAGTATATGTAGCATATAATTGCTCTATTGTCATTCCAGACATATTAGCAGATGATTTCTTAGACCTCCTTTGAAATGGAGGAGTTTTAAAAATTTGAAGTATTTAAACTAAATTTATAAAATATGAAATATGGTGAGGTGGACTGTTCAGCCGTTGACTTGGAGAATATCAAGTCAACGGGAGAAACAACTGAACTAGCGAGCTCTCTGAGGTGGATCGGTTGGTGGATGCGTGTATGGTCCCATCTGTATTAGTGCAGTGTCTTAATAAGATAAATTACTTGCAAGTTGCAACCAAGCAAGGAAAACGCGCCTGTGTTTTACAGTTGCAAAATGTCAAACCAATGGTAAAAACAATTAAAAAAACTAATTCAAGAACAATATATGATTACTTATATATGTATATATTTCATTTTATATTTTTTTACAAGAATTAATAAATTAATTTAAACAACTTAGTTGCCACTTATTTATTTTTACTTTAAAAACATGAGTTATTTATTTGTGAGAGGGTTAACATTGATTTGAAAAATGAAAAACGTGAAAAAATCTGAGAAATTATCTATAATTTTGTAAACGATTTATATTTGAGATACAATTAAAAAGGTTAAAATGGCTATATAAAGAATATATTGGAGTATTACAATACTTTAATTTAATAAATGATAAACATTAACACCCTAAAGAAAATTTAGGAAGATTGCAGGAAGCAAATCAAACTGGCGCACGAATCTCAAAGAAACAAAAAGGGAGGCACCGAGTTCATAGGACTCAAGGACTCAATCCAGCGTTGCTCTCTAGCTTGATAGCTTAGTACTTGACGCTACACCGGTCGCCGGAGCTGAGGACGCCGCCACCGTCCGCCTTGACCGGAATCGCCACCGAGCAACGTATCCTCGGCTTCTTCCGGATCCTGATGCTGCCGAAGAACTTGTACCTGACGCGCGCGTCGACGGCCAACTCCAAGCTCACCTTCCCCTCGCCCTTCTCCTTCTCCAGCACAGCCGCGGCGTCGCCGGAGACGACGACGCCGGTCCCGGAGAGCTTCACGCTCACGTTGTCGGATCTCTTCTGGCGCTGGTAGAACTCGGCCGGGGAGGTGGTGCTGGCTTGGCCGAGGAGCTCGCCGCGGAAGCGGAGCTCGGTGTCGAGGGAGTCGTAATAGATTTTGACGCGGAGGCTGGGGTTGTAGAGGTGGAGTGTGACGCCGAGGGTGTAGGAGACGGCGGTGGCTTTGGTGACGGTGAGGTTGGCGAGCTGGGCGGAGGAGACGGTGGCGTGGATGTAACGGGGCTGGAAGATGGCCCAGTAGATGAGCACGAGGAAGCCGACGCTGAAGACGGAGGCGAGCAGCCTGACGCAGCAGGAATTACTCCTCTCCTGGACGCGGGCCGCCATGGTGGAGGCGGCGGCGGCGGAGCTCGCCGGCCGTCGCAAATCTTGGTCAACGGTCGTCGGTTGAAGGGGAGAGATAGAGAGTGGGGCGGGAGCGCGCGGCTTCATCCGAGCAGGGTTGTGGGAATTTATACTGACCTGTTGACTGCTGTTGATCCAATCATCTGCCCGGAGACGAGGGCCAAATGGTATGTGTACTGTACACGCGGTGTATAAATTTTTTATCAACACGAATCTTTTAGGCTGTTCGTAAATATATACGCCTTTTGTACCATGAGTAGGCTGTTTGGAGGCGTGGGCTGACGAGACTTTGGCAAGCTGGAGTCTTTCTCTACTCTAAATGCTGCTCTTGTTTTCTTCTAAGAAGTTACCTGCAATCAGCGATGCAATGCTGAACAATGGCCTTGCTACGACGTGCAATCTTTTTGTGAGATGGATTTCACATATTGCACATGCATGATTATCCAGACATCTGAGGACAGTTTCGAAAACTTATAGCACCTTATTCTCAACGGCAAAATTTATGGTACACCAGAAATATCGTGTATCGTCTATTTATTTTGATCTAATGGATAGGATTAAAGATTGTGACCTATTACCCTTGATTTTTCTCTATGCAGACTTTTTAATTTTCTACACTAACTTTCTAATTTTTTGCACATACTTTCTAATTTTCTGCGTTGACTTTTCAATTATTTGCCGGTCACCAAGTATTTTTAATTTTAGTTTATTTTTAATCCTAACTAAAATCGATGGTCCAGATTAATCTTAAGTATTACTCCCCCATCCCAAAATACAACCATTTCTACCATTTAAATTTTGTCCTAAATATTATAACTTCTATAATTTTCTCCCCTAAATCTTCCTATTTTACCCTTATTTAGAGTACTAGTTGAATGTAGTACTAATTGCTTGGAGTACTAGTTAAGAGGTAGTTCGGTCTTTTTTCTTTGCATCTTAATAAACGCGCCAAAGTGTAGAAATTACTATAATTTAGGACGGAGGGAGTACCTCTTAAGAGGTAATGGGTGTACCGTAACAGAGCTCTCAACTATAAATAGAGTGAGATATATGAGAGCTGAAAGATAAAAGATATTTTAAGACTACGGTATACATGGTGTTCACAATCAAGACGAAGAAGAAACGAAGTATTGAATTGATATGAATACTAGTGTGATTGAACATCTCAATGTACTTTACAAAATTGCAGTGAATCAATATTTGACTTAATTTAGGGGTCCTAATGTATGGGAATTTTTTTGGTGCTCTGTTGATTACTACCTGCTCTCGACCTATTGCTGCCTTGTGCGAACTTTTTTTAAGCTAAGAGGCATGGTATATTAATCAGATAGGAAAAAAGTTGCCAGCACAAAGAAGAGATAACACAGAGATAAAAAGGAGTGAAAGGAAGAAGAAAAAGGGATAAAGCTTCAGGAACGAAGCCATCAGCAAATAAAAACAAAGGCTAATACAAAATTCTTGCAAGGTGTTTCGCTCCTCCTTCATACTACATTCGTAACTCGTCTATAATGTGATCAACTAGTGTTGTCGGCATGGATTCGATACCCTAGAATACATGCCTATTTCTTTCCTTCGAAATCTCCCAAGCAATCAAGATGAAAAGCCGTTTTGGCTTCCTTCCTGGCCTCACCATGGAAATGACTTATGCCAGTTTGCCACCATTACATGACCGTTGTATCCACGCTCCTCTGATTCCTTCTTAAGGAAGTGCAGTCAAATTAGTTTTTTAGTCTAGACCATACTTCTATTGTAAAAGTACATTCCGTGAAGAGATAATATGTTGTTTCTAGGTTTCGAAAGCATAACTGACAAACCCTTGTGCGGACTAATAACCTCAACCACCCCCGACTTACACTCGTTCACTACATTATGTGGATCAACGGAAGGCCCTAAAAGAATAATCCCACATTATCTTAAAGTTGAACTGTTCAATTTTTAGCTGTATTTTCTGAATTCTGAAACATAGAAAATATAAATCGTCCATACAGCTGACAACTTGCTGAGTGCTGACAAGCTACCAAGTCAACATAACATTGAGTTCTTATAATAGCATAAGTAGTACGTATTCTTGGTATAACCAAGAGAGACCTAAAACCTCAATGAATACATTACCGTTGGGAAATATTTTTTTAAGAAGCCACACAGGTCCGATTTTAACTGAAAGTCATATGACGAGGATACAATACGAGAAAGTTCTAATGAGATTCGATGCTTTAGTGCTTACATCCGTTGGAAAATATAGAATGAGCATTGGCACAATTGTTGCCGCTTGTCAGAGCGAAGAACTTCATGCACAACCTTGACTGTACCGATTTTTTTTCAATACATGGGGCTTAATCTAGGAGCTGTAGATGTGGAGGCATATACGGTTGCACGGCATGCACTTGCACATGCCCGACGACGTCCCTAATGATATCGATCATTCATTCTAGGTTTTGTAGTCTGAATTTTAGGATCACTTAGTACTAAAAGTTATTAGTAATTCGATTAGATTCAGATCATTTGACATCAGGTTCCTTGACATTAGAGGGCAGTCATAAGATCTGCGTCGTTATGTTGCAATCCGACGATGAACGTGATTACAAACGCAGGCCGGGGGCTGCACGATGTCCGGCGATCAAGGCAGTGTTCGGTGGTCGGGGCGACAACAGGAGAGCAAAGACCCAACATGTGAAGAGCATCGTCGGATCGTAGCGAAATGACGCAAATTATGACTGTTCTTTGTTGGAATATTAGGCAATTGTGAAATTAATTTCTGAAATAGATAAACCATAACATCCACAAGAACTAGCGTGTACACATCTAACACACTAGTAAACTTAAACATAGTAATCATGGTTTCGCAAAATATGATCAATAACCGAACAGTAAAGTAGCGCACGTACTGTACGGTAGCCAAAAACGAAGCCACGGGCGGTGCAGAGTTGCTCCTATTGGTGTCGGATCGCAGTACCCGACGGCGACCGACGGTAGACGTGAACGGAAGACGCGTCGTGATGACGGACGTGAGCAGTCACGCAGAACACTTCCCCAAAACCTTATTCGCCCTCTCCCGGTACAGGATCACAAGAGCGAGAGGTTCCGGAGACTTGCTCTCCCTATCACCGGTGCATACCGGTGGACGGGATGAAGTAGACTACGACGGCAGCGCAACAGAGAGGAGATGCAAATCGATCTGTTCTGATCTAATCTGTTGTGTTTCTTCTATAGAACCGGCCAGATAGACAGGTATTTATATGGGAGCAGCACGATCTCATGTTACGATCATGATCTAAATCGAGTCGGTTTCCATATCCCGAATAATTTGCCAAGTTCTCAAAGGTCGGAACGGCCAAAGGGGACAGTGTCCCCGCAATGCGCGGAGTTGGTTTTCGGTGGACACGGGGTCGGGCTCGGCTGGCTGACCCCGAGTCCCGAGCTCGGTACGAGCCTTTAAGATTTATTTAGAAATTTTTGAAATATTTATAGAGATGTAACACAAAATTCCAGCATTCTTTGACATTAAGAGCCCATGTTAGAGGATGTCAATCCTTCGATCATTTGGAGAATACTCCAGCAGCCAGTTTAACTAAACGCTGCACTGAAAACGAATACTGGGCGATCAATTATTATGCAGCTCGAGAGAAAACACACTCTCTTGCTCGTCTTCCTCGACGAGGCTGCCGTCAACCACGCGGTGACGAAGAGTCGAAGTGGCTGGCTGCCGCTGCACTGGACGGAGTCGCGGACAGGGGCCGTTCGTCTCTTTGCCGGAGAACAGCCGTCGGGCCGTGGGCGCTCGGTTCAAAGTTTCGGGCCTTTTGGGCTTCACGGGCCATAAAATCAAGGACTGAGCCCGGCCCAGTACACAGATTGGGTTGGGCCGATCATGGCAGGCTGAGGTTGAATAGGCCTAGGTCCTAGGCTTTTCTTAAACCGACTAGGTCAGGTTTCATGCTTTTGCTCGGGCCGGGCTCGGGTCCAGAAACCGGAAAAACAATGGGCTCGAGCTAGGATCGGGCCTAGCTCCAAAAGACACCACTGCTGTGGGCTGTGGCTCATTGACTATTTGCCATTTCTGTTACTGGCTCGCTGCGGTGCTAGCGTGATGCACCGATGCAGTCGTCTGCCGTGGCGTGTACACACTACACAGTGGACTAGTACGAGCCATATACACATATATAAATCGGGGGTCTCTAAGTTTCTTGGACTTTAGGCGATCATCCTGCCTCAACACCGACCGGGGCTTAGCCTGGTTGTTGAACTTGAACATAACTACCAACACACCCTCAAACCTAAAACCCTAATATGTCAACACTTTGTGAGCAAGACCATTTCTAAAAGAAAGGGTGCACCAAGCAAGAGGAAATGGGGCTTTCAAAGGTTAGTAGTACCTGGCTCTTGGAAAATAACATCCCTCTGCCTCTTTACACCGGTCAATTCTTGCTCGTCACAATTGCTGCTGTTGACATCCAACCGGAAAGAAATTAAGACTGTTAGGAATCATCAATATATGTAATCAAGTGTAAGACATTGTTTTATTTAGTATCATATTTTTATTTTAGATGTTTTGTATATAAATTGATCAGCTTATTCATCAACACATCAGAAATAAAAAAAGGTACAAATTTTTATACATTAGGAGCCTTTGGACTACTTACACCGTGCTTACCTAACAAAGATCTCACTTTTACTTTCTTTTGTCGATTAAAGCAACAAGAGTATATTCAGTGCATAAATCATGCGCGTTCATGTTCTTTTTCCAAGCAAGGTCATTATCATAATCACAATGAGAAATTTCAACACCCCAAAGGTCATTGTTATCTAATCTAAGAAAGGAAGACTACAAAGGTGGAATATTTCTATCCCTTCATTGTTGACACAGTCCAGAAGATCAATATATAACCGCAAACGTTTCTGTATAAATACCAACATATGTAGATGAAATCCTAGAGTTTTCTAAAGAACACATTTTTAGTTTATAGTATTTTAAAGTCCTTTATCAACCTTTTAATATTAAATTTATTTGTTTAAACTCTTAAATAATTGTTGTAAACCTCAGCTTTATTCATCTTCTACCTTGCACAACTTGTTTCAAACAAACAGGCCCTTAATTAAAAAAACTGATGTTGAATACTCTTGATAAGAAATAAACCATTGGAAAGCGAATATGATACTTCGAGCACTATTTAGTACAAGTAGGTCTAAGTGGCACGCTCACGCTACTGTCTTTGTGGCTGCATTTTCTTGTCGTCAACTTTAAGCCTGCCACTTTTTTCTCCGTGCAACCGTTCATTTGTGCATCATTATTTCAGCAACTTTTGTCTTCTGCAATTAACAAGAGCCTCGTCGACATCCTACATCTCCTAAACTAAGCCAAATATTTTAGTATTTTTTAATGAGCTTAAAATCACTGTGGTTTTATAACCTACGTTGAGTTATCCGGTCACATTAAGATTCCAATCAACTTAATGTTTCTTTTCTTCATCACTGTGATTATAAACACTATATATGCACACCGTGACTATAAGATATCATGTTATTTTTTGGCAAAATTTGATATCACTCACTCTGTTTAGAGTTTGATACATAGCCACAAAATTTTTGGCGTGGTCCTAATATGCACACACCTTCCCTCTCCTACGTCACAACCATATATAACGAACTGATATACTACATTATAGATCAATCTTTTTTGTAATACTAAAATTTTTCCTAATTTCTAACGACTCGGACATATAATTTATACTTGAAATTATGGTAATTTCAAATAATTAATATTCTCTACGAAATTATAAAATTCGGTAGAATTTCGAAGGAGCACTAAGTGCAGCGGTTGGCTCGGCAGTTGAGTGCTTTAGTCTCCCTAATTATCAGATCGTGTCATCACTACGATCGACATGTCCATTGCAGAGGGCACAAAAAAAGGTAGCTAGTGACACCTCAACCGACCGATCCATCGAAACAGACACCGGCTACACGAAGACGATGATCAGCGGGAAACAATTGCTTTCCGAGACGCAAATAAAGGTACAGATCGAGCCATGGATGGCATACACGCAACCTGCAGTCCATTTCACCGTCCATAAACCGATAGCCAGATCAATGCTGCTTAGCTTCTAATCAATCTCGTCGTTCGTTGCTCCGTGCAGATAGTCAGATAGATCAATCGACAGCTCGAGCTTGATTAATTCCTCCTTTCTTTTAACAAATCCAAGCTGCATGCATTTGTGTGCTTGCTTTAGAAAGATTTGGAGGCTATTAGTTAATCTTGACTCACAGATCACTATATCTCTCCATTGTATTTGGCCATGATCCATGGCTGCCTTAACTAAAGCCTAAAGGCACCTCACCACATAGGAAACCCTAAAGCAAGCGAATCCCAATCAAGTTATCGCTTTGCATAGTACGTACGTCCACACAGATGCCACTACTAGCTAACTCTGCCATCACATCATATCCATCCATCCATCATCTAATGCTGCTTTCCATGAAAGAAAGACAAACTTTGCAAGAAAGTTGCATGATATCAGTGCACTACTACTGTAATTTACTCCTGTCTCCGTGTTATTTCGTAATATTACTTTATTAATAAATGATGCTCCCTTCGTCTCATAATATAATAATCTAGTATTAAATAGATATTTTATAGCACTGTCCAGATTCGTTATACTATAAAATGTTTCGTTCCGGTACTAGATTGTTGTGTTATGAGATGGTGGGAGTACTTTATTTTTTTTACAATCAATACTAATTTATTAATTTTATCTAAAAGTAAAATATTTGTGGAATGAAGTGAGTACTTATCTGCAAATATCTTTTCACAAAGTCATCTGTGTAACATCTTGTACTTGATTAATTGATGAACTGGTGCTGGTTGTTCCCCTTGCTTAGCAGCGGGCAGGGAGGGGGAAATTAAACTAACCAACTGATTCCAAAGTCAAAGTTCAAATATTCTTTTTTTTTTCTGCACAGAATAGATTCTTCCACATGTGAATGCCAGATCATGCATCGCAATAATTGGCACACAAAGAACCAGAAAAATAAGAAAACAATTTGGTTGCCACGAGCTGAGTTAGCTAGTAACACTTGTTTCTTGAGATGAAAACAAGCTGGTCCATGTGTAAAAAGAGAGAGGCACTAACTAACTAATGGTTTCAGTTCAAAACTACCCTCAGATTACGGATTACATATTTCTCGAGCTTATAAATGGTACGATTTCTTTTAAAAAACTTTTTATATAAAATTATTAAAAAAATTAAAACATATCTATCAATTTATTGTTTGAACCCTTAAATAATTATGGTAAGTTTAGTTTTATCTATAATCTACAAATGAAAGCTTTGGATCACAAGCATTGCAGAACAGAACACAGTCCAATGTGTACTTTCAATTCACCAAATCTCACACCTTGATGTGAGGTGGTCGTTGCCACCAAACATCCATACATAATTCCAAAAAAATTAGTTGGTCCAAGCAGACTCGTAAGTATTTTTCATGATCAAGATGCATAGTAGTAGCTGTCACCAAGAGAAATTCCAAAAATAAAGGAGAGAAAGAATTTTACAGAACATTTTTTTCTTAATTGTAACACACTTAAAGTTAACTTTAACACACACACAAAATGTTTATTGACAGTTAAGCTAATTAATCAAGAGAGCATATATATAACCATCGTATTAATCGTAAGTAATTAAATTGCCTGACATTTCGTAATTAATCCACATAAATCGTTTCATTAATTATTTAATTTGCACCGTCACGACCACTGGATCGGATTCACCTCTCTTGGTTTTGACTATGGACACACGCCAACTCCACCCCAAGAAATTACACCTACCTCGCCGGCGCCAGCGGCCGGCGGCCGGCTGGCCGGAGTTAATTAGCAGCAGAGGCTTAATTAATTGGGCCGTGCATGCATGGCTAGACCTCGACGTGGCAGTAGGTGGTGGTCTGGAACCTGAAACCGTTGGCGCCGGGGACGCCGTTGCCGCCGTTGGTGACGAGGAAGGCGGGGCAGGTGACGAAGAGGTGGTAGTGGCCGGAGATCCAGCTGCCGACCTTCCAGCGGACGCGGCCGTCGATCTTGACCTGGAGGATGAGGTAGCCGGCCTGGCAGTCCTGCGAGATGGCGTCGGCGAGGTAGGGGGCGAAGGGGACGTTGGGCCCGGAGAGAACCGGCGACCAGACGTCGACGTCGCCGTGGCCCTGGTAGACCGGCGGGAGCGAGGCGGCGACGGTGATCTGCTGGTACTTGTAGGAGGCGTAGACGTCGAGGCGGTCGTAGTAGACGCCGACGCGGTCGTTGGGGTTGCGCGAGGCGAGGGTGACCTGGATGCTAGTGGAGAGGAGGCCGCCGGAGGAGTTGGAGAGGTCGAGCTGCCGGAGCGACGCGTCCTGCAGGTAGAAGCGCGGGTGGGTGGGACGGAGCACCAGGTAGATGATGAGCGCGATGATGCCCACGAGGACGGCCAGCCCGACGAGCACCGCCACCAGCCGCCGGCACGTGTGCCGCATGTCGTCATGGCCGTGGTTGCCGCAGTCCTTCCCCATGGCCGGCCGCCGCGCACCTCTCCTCTCCTCTTCTCTTCTCTTCTCTTCTCTTCTTGTGCTCTCCTTTGCTTCAATTCTCTTTTCTTTCCTTCAACTTGAGCTGCTTAGTGAGATGAGAAGTGAAGATGACTAAACAAGGCTAGCTTATGGCTCAATTAACAGCCTCCTCTCTCTCCATATATACACACACAGTGTAGTTTATTATATCACTCGCCCCAATTAATTTTTTTACTCGCAGATCGATATTTCCAGTATCAAAATATACGTAGTACTAAAAATTTTATCCCCACTAAACAACATGTGGCTTAAAAAATACAACTTACTAAAACGTTATATATAAATTAATATATAACTCGGAGAGAGAGAGAGTGGGAGCTGAGTGTGGGGTAGCTGGCTGGTGGAAGGTGTACGTTGAGATCATGTGGGGAAGAGGAAGAAGCTTCTTCCATGTTGGGTTAAGTTTTTTTTTTTTATTATTATTTTTTTTTTTTTGCTTGTGGCTGCCGGCGACGTAATTAGGTACGTGGATGCAAGCGTTGGTTATGTGACCAGAACTGTTACACGAACTGTTGTTCTCTGATGAGAGGAAATCCTCTATGGTATTGGAGGACATACAATTATTTATTAATCTCTTCGTCTTAAAATATATCAAATTAAATTTGGATAAAAATATTATACTAGCGTACTAGGGGTTAGTAAGTATATGCATATGAGTGTTTGTGTATAGTAATGAGTAATCAAGTACAATAATAATATATAGATACTTTAAGGATATAAATTAGCCTTTATAAGTACTATATTATTATATTTAGAATAAATTTTGCACTCTAAAACTTATTACATTCTGTGACAGAGGAAGTATTTATTTACCGCTTGTTGTTTTAGACATCGATATAATTCTAGACATCGATATAATTCTGATTATTGCTTTCTATTGTAATATGCTTATAAAAGCAAATTAATAAAATCTACTATATCAAGAAAGCACTTTTCGAGATAATTCTAGACATGTGGTTTATATGTATTCAATTTAAATATTTAGAAGATAGTGATACTTAAAATTGAGACAGTTTGACAAAAGCGATGATAGTTAAGCTACAAAGTTGCTCAGAGTAGGTCAAGGAGCAAGTGATTTTTCTACCTGCTTTAGCCTTTAGGTGAGACTGATCGATTGGTTAATTTGGAGTTTTCTACTCTCTCCATTCTAAAAAAAACTTTACTTTTAACTCTTTAATTTTATCTTAAAAAGCTTCTTTTTAAGTTCATAAATGAAGAAGTGTTATCATTTTAATATCTTAAATATTTTAATCTTTTACTCTTGTCACTAATTTATTAAATTTATCTAAAAAGTATTTTTTATGAAACCAAATAGAGTTCTCTGTAATCTAGCTTCTTTGTGAACTACAAAATTGGGAATTTGGGTCGCCAGCATCTCAATCACAATGTGTTTTTATTTCTTTTCCGGTGGTTGAGATGAGGCTGAGCAGCAGACTACCTGACACCGCTCACTTGCAAGGAATACAAAAATGCTACAAAAAGAAGAAAAGGCTGGGTTGCGTTCGTGGCCCCGGAGAGAAGAACATGAAGGGATGAGGATGTGCTGCTGCCGCCGCTGCCTGCTGGTAGAAGCTAACAACTTGGCTCTGACGCGATTAATCAATCAACGTGATGAACATGCACCGAGTGTCATGTTACTATAGCTAAAGAAGATCCAAAATTTGTTTCAAAACCATGCATCTTCACGGGGCGTCCAGCAGATACGTTTAGGGTCCGTTTAGTTTGGTGACGAGAATGGATGGGATGATTTCATCCATAGATTTCTAGATGAGATGATACATGTCAGGTGTTTAGTCGGATGAATGGGATGAGATAATTTTTTGTTTGGTTATGTGTATATAACTTAAATGAGATAAACCTAAATTTAGTGGGGCATATTTGTCAAATATATTTTTAACAAAAATATAATCATATGAGATTTTATTTTATAGATTAAATTATAACGAATACAATGATGTAATTAGATCATAAATTGAATAAATAATTTGGGAGGAAAAATCATTTGAGTATTTATAAACGAAAAATTAAATGTATCCTAACCAATCAGGAGATGACACATCATCTCATCTAATACTGGATGAATTCATCCAGAAAAATTTCCTGAATCTCTCCATCTAGCATATTAAAGGAATATTCCTCTCGGTGGCCATCTCATCCACCTTCACTCTCCAACTAAATAGCCAACTGGATAAAATGGCTCTATCTCATCCAGAGATATCCATCGAACCAAACGAACCCTTAGTTTTCTTGGGATGGCAGCAATGTCACCAAGCTATCACGTATGTACTACTCCATGCCTGTACGGCACATTGGCATGAGCTATGGTCTATAGAGCTAACACTAACAACAGGTTGATTATAGAGCTAGCACTAACATCTCTTATCTCTCGCTTCGTACTACTAATTGTACTATTAATCAACCTAAGAAGCTGGCCAAATTTAGACATCACTTCACAGGTACGGACCTTAATTCTCTATGCACAGCATGTACGGTGCATAAATATAGTACGGTACTATATTTTCCTTTTGACACTTTGCATTCAAGAGGTTAGCTTGGGTTTCAGTGATCAGTACGCTAGCTAGCTTTTGCAGTTGGATGAATGCTACCAACAAATTAAAGTGGCTTTTGTTGTTCGGTTAGGGCGGAAATTGCAGGGCACTTTCCTTAGCCTGGAATCGGATTCTACTTTCATTTCATCAGCCTTTCGCTCTCCAATTGTAAATTAAGAAAGCGGCTGCCTGTTGGATCGACACGTACGATATGCAAGCGTCATAGTTGAATTTCTTCAGTTCCTTCCAATGCTGCTGCACGGTTATTGCAGGGATGGATCATGGATATGATGAGCAGATTAGCCACGTCTTTCCTCTTCTCATGAAAATGCCATATCTTTTCGTGTGGAGAGAGGAAAAAGGAAAGAGCGATGGATGTCGC
>KE373031.1:81501-93999 GCA_000418225.1 Zizania latifolia | reverse complement strand
TTTCTACTCAATACTCATAAATAAATTCAAAAAAGTTGCACAGATATAATATTATAAAGGCTTTTCGTTAAGAAAATTTTGGCCATGTCATCTTTATATGCTCAAAATATACATAACATCCTAGACAATAATCACAGTCAAAATTACCTCATATTGAAAGCACACAAAGGGAGTAAATATTTCACGTGGAACTTAAAACCATGTGCATAAATGTTCACAAAACCATGTCGATACCTGATTATTCATCCAGTTTTTGCTAAACCAGACCAATAACAATAGAAACCCACGTAAGTAACTTGTGCGGAAAATGGTTTTTGCTCCCAGTTGCATGTTTCCATGCAAAGACCATTTTCAAGGCCATCTGCAGAGCACCTCCAGGCCGCTCCCTGCCAACCGTCACAATCTCGAATTCAATCTTCACATACCCCTCTGATGGCGAAAGCAGCAAGGAATCATCATCTCACAACCAGACCAATGCTTTCAAAGCAACAGCCAACAGGCAGGCAGGTAGATTCTGCTAAACCTTCTATTGTGAGCCCCACACACAAGGCCGGATCTCTTCTTCCTACTCCAAATTGACCACCTACCAACCATGGTCCTTGTGCCTGAATACCGGCATGTTTATCTATCATCAGATCTACTTCATAACTCACCTACGCCACATGCCTCCAAATAAGCATGCTTGCAACAGGTGATAGTCCAGCTTACAGCTACACACCATGAAGCGAAGCAGACTTTGGAATGGACGATGAGGTGACCCTGATCATCTTGCAGTTTGTTATTTTGCATTTGCAAAAAAAAGAGCCAGATAAACAAATGGCAGTATTCACGTATGCTTACCAAACCCAGCAAGATGATGATCTACTCCGGACAGTAATATACTGGCCCCTCCCAATTATTGAAGGCTCTCATATAGTGCCAGCAAAACTTTTAAGTGGCAACACCGACAAGAGGGCAACAATTGACAAAAAGCACGGCAAACTTGTGCCGAAACAAACAATGTTAAGAGTGCTGGCCTTAACAGGTAGGCAATGATTAAAAAAACCTAACATGAGTGTACCCAGGAAGGACTAGTAATGGCCATGGCAAATAATCAAGAATCATATGTATGATAGTAACACAGACTTGCCTGAGAATATACAGGATACTGCTATTAGTAATAGCATATGCTTATTGCTTATCAGAAGATATAGGAACAGCATCAGTGGCTGCATTGTTATCAAAGATGATTTCAACTTCAACATATTATGCCTACCAGACAACAAAAGTTGGGAGTATCTACTTCACCTAAAACCACTTCATTCAGAAGTGACCCAGTTCTGTTTCCATCAATAGTGAATCAAAATTCTGCAGTAAATCTACAGAAGCAGACACAGTACCATATAATGGTAAGCACATACTAATCAACTTAAAAGATACAAAATGTCAGATAAGTTTGTGGGGTCATATCAACAGTTGTAATATGAACCGTTCCCTCAACAAAAATAGAAAGTGGACTGAGGAACACAGATTGACAGAAGTACCAAAGCCACCTCAAAAAGTGAAAACCAGCCAATAACGAGATGTCTACATTTCAAAAGCTGCTAATGAACCATAAACCACTTATATGCTTAGGCTGGTTTGCTTCAGTTTGTCTATTTATCAATATAGTCAAAACAAGCAACCTCATAGCCACACAAAAATGAATCTGCAGATTATAAATAAAAGAGAAACTGGCATTTCCTCAAAAACAGAGATAAACAGAAAGAAAAATCTATAACATTGGTTATGTGAATAAAGGCCTTCTCTACTATATCATGGAAGGATAGCCCAGTCAAATAACGAAAGAATGTGGGAGCTGGTATCTTGCCAGAGTTACATCATATGAAGTTATAGTTACACTATTTAAGTAGTTCGGTATCATATATGTGATGGGGGCAAAGAATAGTTAGTTGCTTCTGTAGAATTTCTTGTTGGAATTGTCCTGTAAAACTTACTAGCAGTGCGCTTCCATTTTCCAGCCTCAGTGCTCATCGCTTTTGTTCACCGAATTGTTGCCCTTCAAAAAACTCACCCAGCAACTGATCTACATTCTCAGGGGAGTATCTGATGTACTTATGTGGGTTCTTTCCATGTTCAACAAGACTTCTGAAAGTCAAAGAGTAGTAAAGTCATACAATAAAACCAGGATTAGCATGATAAATTGCAATGGGTTGATGCGCAGAAATAAAAGCCAGAAATGGACAGGAAAAAGACAGACAGGGCTCAAGGACCATCAAAGTCCTATCAAAGGTTAATGCACAGAATAAAGACCACAATGAAAAGAAAAAAGAAAGCCAAGGAGCCAGAGACAGTGATGATTGAACCCTCCCATGGATGGCAGTGGACACACTATAACATTAAAAAATGTTAGTCTGTATCCAGTTAACTGAATGGAAGAATGGGAGGAACGCGTAAGAAGATCAAGAAAAAATGGTACTTAACATACCCAAAACGTTTGACAAAAGACCGATAGGCTGGCAAGAGAACTTCAGCAACCGCAAGCCTCAGCGATTCTCGCAATTCTTGATCAGGTACAGTCCATTGAGATTGCTTAGCATGAAGCTCTTCAAATTGCATATTGAAGGACTTAAATCTAGCAAGAGAAGAGCATAAAATGTTGTGAACTCTGTTGTTTGCTATTTATTGAAAACACTAAACAAACAAGCTGCTACATTACAGACCGCTCCTTGATCATAGCTCTTGAAACTCCACTGTTGCTAAGATCAGCTGGTGCTGATGAACCAGTGCTACCAGCACCCTGAACAGAGAGTGTTTGAAGAATCTGAAATAATAGAAGCAAGGTACTTATAGCACAAACAGAAATGTCATTAACTGTATATTTGTTAATTTACAATAGAAAAAATCCCTGAACCATCTAGTCTAGTCTGCAGTACCAGAAATTATACATCACTAAACAAGGGATAGGTATACATACAACAGTACTGCACATCACATGCATACAAAACCATGTTTTCTGGAGTTCAGCACTTTATGAGTTTTTATTTGACAAATTGAGTTAAATTTATGATACATTATCTAGACCCTTAATTCATTCAAGCTTAATGTAAACCTAAACACAAACATTATACAACCACTTCTGCACTAAAATTATAAAGCCTGGTTTTTAGCTCCTATACAGGCAACTGAAATTTGAATCAGCTATCACTAAATTCTTATATGCATCATTACTACGCTTCGGCAACTGCCTATGATATCTCAAACAGGTAGAATACCATAGCTTCTCAGGATAAACTACACAATGAGCACAATATAACATCCTAATAAGGGCAAAAGGATCAACTATCAACATCACTGTAAAACATAAAAAACACAATATGCCACATTACTGGAGATTTCACTGAGGCACTGACCTTTGCCCATGCTACCCTTTTGTACTGGTTGGCATTTTGCTGTACGACCCTACGGTGCCTCTGAATCCAGTCATCACCGAGTATATCCTTGGCTTCAGATCTGAGGTGACAAAAAACATTACTCCCTCTCATCATTATATTATGTTTAGACATCCTCAATTTGTTCAAGAATATAGATGGCTTCATAATTTAGGATGTATATAAGATAATCGTGAAAGTTCAAGGGGTGTAATTTGGACTTCATTACAAGAATATATATTTTGCTTTATGTTTTCAAGAAGAATGTTTCATAGTATTTCCTGTTATACCCTTACCCACAGAAATACCCTTGCACATACTTCCATTCAATTCACTAATGTGCTCCTGCTTAAAATTGCCATGTATTCACAGTTGGGTTTTGTATCATATATATATTGCTACAGTAAGAATCTAAAACTGACAGCACACTGCACCAAACTCAAAAGATCTTTACCCAGCATAAAAAAAGTACTTGAAATTAACAGCGGTACAGTGGTTATTTTAGACAATGACTTAATCCTGGTGCAATAGTCTAAAATGCTATCTAAATATGAAAAACGGAGGGGTATTGAACAGGCCCACTGCCAGGACAACAACGGATGAATACCTGAAGCATAAAACTTAACATACCTGCGGACAGACCTAACCATATAGTGAATGTTGTTCATAAGAAATATGTAAGTCAATGCAGGATCCTTATACTGCTTTGATTTCCCATCTAAGTTGTTCTGAAGTGCTTGCATTATCTTCATTGTAACAACTGCAAGTTGAGATTCAGTATCACTGCCAGTTTCAAATTCCTGAAATAGTATCTTCAGTGTTGACTGATAACTGTTCAAATCAAACACAAATATGAAATATCTGTTAGCATGCTGTACAAAATGATTTCAGAAAGTTAATCAGCATACTAAGCCTCACTTAAAGAACTAAAACAGTTAAACTCAGATGCAAATTGAAATAATGGACCCCACAGGTTTCTCAAATTTCAGGATCCATCTCAATATTTACTGGTATCAGTCATCAAGTGTGTAAAAGCACGACTAATCTGTGTTTGGAGGTGGAAGAGAAGTGTGGATTAAGAACAATGCCTGGATAAACTACTGCACAGGAAAGAGAACATATTATTAATTCATTATCACCCAAAGGAGATGATGCATTCAATATTTATCTGAGTATTAACCATACGTCCTTGAAGATATGACTTAACACTAATTGTGATTGTAACCAGTTACTACATTAGTTAACACACAAGATTTATAAATCCTTGTGTCCACGTATGTAATAGATGTAAGGTAATGGTTATACTTACTCAAATAGGAATTTGACATAGTTAATAACATAGCTAGTCAAAGGATGGACGGTTCCATCCTGGACAATGGTTTTTGAAGTATCTTTTTCAACTGCTTCCTCAAAATCAGCAAATGTCTCTTGGGCTGTCTGTGCCAAGCGCCTAGCTAAGCCCAATGCAGCCTCCCTCATCTCAGAGCAAAACCTGCCTTCAAAAATTACTTCAACCTGCCAATAATGTTCAAACAAAGGTAAAAATAGATTATTTTGTAGTCCTCAAAAAAATAAATAGTTAAAATCAATGACACTATCATGATATCACAACCATAAAATCTAGCACTACAAACATGACAGAAACGTCCATATGGTAAATAACATGGGAAAGTTAGAAATATGCCATTATAATTTTCATGGTTTGAAATTATGTCATCGGTGTGTCACTGACTGAACACAACATAGTGTGATGTAATTATACATGTGAACTTTCTATTGCAGTTCTGTACAAATTATTTCCATCATACCTCAGACTGGAGTTCATGCATTACTTCATACATGTCTAGCAGTACAAATAGCTTTTCAGGAGACCTTTTACTTTTAGCAACAGCCTCTCCGAAACTGAGAAGAGTCATAACACTACTTCCTGCCAGTTCAGCAAAACATTGATCCTTGTTGAAATTAATACCATCGAAAACCTGATCACAAATTCTCCGTTCTCCAGCAAGTAATATTTTGACCTGATGGAACCAGAGTCTGTTAGTTTGATGTCTGGAAGCATACAGCGGCAACTTTTCAGAAAGATCCTCACCGCAATTCGCATAAACTGGGTCCAGTTTCCAATTTTAGCCTCTAAGGCTTCCCATTGCATTCTTTGGACATCATCCTTACTAAGCTTTTCTACACCCAGTTTCCGTAGACTCACTTCTAAAGCCGAACCACGAGAATCTCTGAACAAAGAGAACAAATTTGAAGTTGCGGTATATTTTGGTGTTACAGACCAGCTCAGATGCCACATTGAAAGAGGGAAGGAAAGGAGAAGACCATCCATACAGAAAAACATGACAAATTAGAATAATTAGATGTTGCAGATCAAAACCTACCTGTATATTCTGTAGCATGACTGCTGATTTCCAGCCTGAACCAATTGCTGAGCTATATCATGCAGAAGTGGTAATATTCTTGGGGGAATCAGTGTTGGAGTCCTGCATATAGCAGTGTCCAAGCCTTTGGATGGATGTTCAGAATGAGTAGAATGTCCTCCATCTGCTTCATGGTCAGCTTTTGGTGCCCGTGGAGGCTTTGGGAGGCAATCAAATAGGCGGTCAGGTTCAATAGGTTTGCTGAAAGAACAGGAACATTGATACATATTTGAAGAGTTATTACAATAGCAGATAAATTACCATGGGGAGAGGTCAAGGAATAGAAAATGTAATGAACATGGTCAGGGTTCAGGAATGTAAATTCTACCTGTATGTACTCATCAGCTGCCTGAATTCCTCCTCAATCTTCAGAGCAGACTTGGATAACAGATTGTTAACATGATTCAGAAGTCCTTCACTGCCCTTAAAGTTCTTACTCGAGGAAAAGAAGCGAACAATGCCTTTCAGCAGACCCACTGCTTCAAGGTAGCCCTCCAGATCCTCGTGAGGGCCCCTCAGTATTGTAGCTTCAGCCTAAAGCTCGAGAAAGACAGCATGTACGCAAATATAGTGAAAATTAAATCTTTGAACTCAACAAACAACTAAACAATAGTGAAAATCCAATAAAATTTCGATATAACAGTACAAACCTATCTAAAAATAGCAGCATCTTCACAAGAAATTTGTACATTCAACATTGTGTTCAGCCTACCGTCTATGATTCAACAGTGCTACAGATATTAACTATTGCAGTGCCACAGAAATCAATTATCAACAACCAGTGAAAAATGATGAAACTCTTGACAAAACGAAAAAAAAACTAATCATTGATGTCATCCTTGACAAGAAGAAAATAAAATGTACTTTTGAACTGCATTGATATGACCACTCAAAAAGTTGCAATGTGTGATCATCATTGTCGACCAAAACTAGCTGAGTTTCACTAGGGATCATCAATCTAGGGAGCACCCTGCGAGCACCTGATGCATATTACCAACCTCAATACCCAACATAAACCAATAAGACTCATCATCTAGTGGAGTCTATTTTTTTAATTGTGTTCTTTTTGTAAGTTGGAGTAATTCCGAAACGGGATGAGGGCACGCACCCGGCGGGCAAGGTCGAACTGGGAGAGGATGGCATCGGCAGCCTTGATCGTCTTGTCGATGTTGTCGTGCGCCATCCGGATCGCGTGCGTCCTCACCTGCAGCAGCATCAGGCGCCGCTCACTCCCCGCGGCTCTCGCTGACGAGCAAAAGCGAAGACGGGAATGGGGTAAGAGGGGCCGGGCACCTGGGTGGGGCGCATGGCGGCCTCGAGCGCGGAGAGGCGGTGGTCGAAGGAGCCGAGGATGGAGACCATGCTCTCCGTGTTCCCCTGGCTCCTCTGCAGAGAGTCGCGCAGCGTGGTCGCCCGCCTCGCCAGCGCCTCCATCGTCTGCGGCAGCTCCGCCACCCCCATCCCTCCGCCCTCCCACCCACAAATCCTACTCGCTGATCAAACCGAGGCCACTACCCCCGCGCGACCCAACGACGGCGCGAGAGAATGCTGCAACGAGGAACGAAGGGGTGGGGGTCAGTCAGGGAGGCGATGGGCCGCGTTGGGAGGGCGGAAACGAACCTCGTAGAACGCGGTCGAGAAGGAAGGACGCGAGGCCTGCGGAGACCCTTCTAGAATGTTCCGGGAGGTTGGAGCAGTGGCGGTGGCCGGCGAGGCGAAGGTTCACCGCTCGTGAGTCGTGAGGTGCGCGGAAGAGAGGAGGAGGTTGCACGAGATTCGTGCGGGGACACTGATTTGTTGGAGCGGGCGGCCAGGATTGGCTGGGTGTCATGGGAGCGTGAGGCCTACATTGTCGGTTGACTCGGTTCTATGGACCACACTTCCGAGGTTATATGGAATACATTAACTGGTTTGATTTTTATAAAACTGTAGAAATTACATAGTTTTAAAACTTTCATTTAGATGTTGGATGCTTTTATAAACTCTGGTCTGTTCCTCCAAGTGATTTCCGGTCATTGGTACTCATGACGTACGACTGCCAATATTTATCCGTGTAAGTAATGTTTATTTTGAAACCGTACGTAAATTTTCCACTCGTAATCAACATGCCGTTGGTGACATGTATGCGAGGTGAGGTGACGTGTTGGTCGCTGGCTGTTGCTTGATGTGCTCGGCGAGATCTCCGTGCATGGCCGGTCCGCCTCCGATTGCACGCGTCCTACTTTAATTTCTTCGTCTTCCTGCAGGTTTTGTGAGCCCTCTCATCATCCCGTGATCGACAAGACGGTGCACATGATTTTAATACGAGTAACTTAACTTCGTTGGGTCTGCAAATGGCGACCCCGCATTATACTTATATTACCGTTTGTTTTCCGTGAAAAACATTAGAGATATGTTTGTGAAAATTAAACGGTTTTACCTAATTTCCGTACAAATTGATGACGTCCCTCCTTAGTTTTTTTTGTCGATTTTCAGTCAGTTTTTGGCTAGCAGAAAATGATTCTGTTTCAGTTTGTTGCTCTCCAAGCCTGGAATTAATATGAATCAATTGCTACGTATACTAGTGGGCCGGGCTGGTTGTTCCGGTGTGCTAGCTGGTACTAGCATGATATTGATATCCCAAGCAGGCGGGCTTGAACCCAGAGGGCCTCATTTCAAGTTGAATATCAGTAGACAACAAAATTCGACTACGGTCCCCTTTGAATGGCTAAAAAAATTGGTTTTACAACGTAATCTTGATTAGTGAATGATATAGTTTTAAAACTAATTTATTAACTCTACGTTAAGAGTAAATTTCGGTAAGCTAGAGTGACTAGTAGAGTAGACTGAGTAGTGGTATGCCCCCGACTCGTACGGCCGCTGCATGCTTTAGGATTCTGATGGTCCTGTGCATGTCTCTCTCGATCACCCCTGCACGCAGCGCCCGTACTTCCCTCCGCCGACCTCCCCCTCTTCTTCTTCCTCCTCCTCGTCGTCGTGGGGACAAGCTGGTCGGCCGGCGTGCCTTTCGCCGCCGCCTAATCTTTGGCCGCACTCAGCACTCTGACTGCGACAGTGTGAGAGCACTGTACTACCGCTGCTCATCGACCGATCACTGTTTTTTTGCTTCCATCCTTTTCCTTTTGCATGGACAGCGTCGTCTTCAGCTGTTCCAGCACCAGCGGCTGCTGTTGCTGGTCTGGTACGGGCAGTACGTGCTACTCCACTGCTCATCGCCAACAGCTCCTCGAAACATGCACGCCGACCAGTAGACAGCATGGACAAGAAGCCGGAATTCAAGCACATGCTCTGCATTCTGTTTGTTCTGGCATTTTCGGACGACCTTTTCATTTCAAAACCTACAAGTACAATCGAGCAACTCAATCCACTATCTTATTAGTAGTAAAATAAAAACTGTACAGACTCAGGTTTTACGGTTCAATACGATTAAACGTAATCAATCAACTCCAACAATTTAGGAGTAATTTTTTAAGGCTGTGATATGACGTTTGGAATGCGTGGCCGTGCTGGTTTTTTTATATTAATTGTATTTTCATCGGCTAAAATTTAATATGACAAATGATTTATCAAGGTAAAAGAGAAAAAATATCTTAAATAAGAAATCAGCTCTACACGATAAAGATAAAAGATTGAGAGAGAAAAGAAAAGACATATATGACTGTATATAAATTTATTTTGAAGACAAATATCCATTAGGGATAGTGTTTATGAGTTATATTTAAAAAAATAAATAAGATACACAGATAGACAGTACATGTTAAGATTGCCGTAGACTCTTTATTACTTCCTTTGCCTTCAAAACAGATAGATGATGTTGAACTATAACATAGATAAAATTAAATTTATAATAATTATTTAGATTTAAACGAATAAATCTAATACTACAAAGTGATGAAAGCTTCATAATATATTTTAGCATTTTTATATAGAATTTTTTTGTAAAAAATGTACCGTTCAAACCACGGACAGTTCATAGTTCATAAAAGGGCTTAGACGAAACAGAGAGATGTATTCTTTTGAATAGTCGTAATAGCAATTTGGGCCACCTCGGAACAGGGGCGTGTCGCAGAGTGGATCGACCGACCAAAGCCTCCTCTCTTTTTTTTCTCCTGCACAGCAAACACCTAGTCTTGTCTTGTCTCGTCTAGTCTCTCTCTCGTGATGGAACCAAGGAGAAGAAAGCCTAAAGAAAACGCATAGAACCGGTTGGGAGCTCCGGTTACCGGCGGCAATGACCTAAAAGCTGATTACTCCTTTGGTATCGGACTATCGGTAATCAACTACTTATACAGTAATTTTATGGAATTTTTACATGAATTAATGTATTTTTTTAAAAAAAATGTTCAATCCAAAAGAATCCTTATTACGATAATCGATCTAGCTCAACGGTAATCACTGTGCTATCATTATTGATCCTATTTAGACCTCCTTTGCCCTTTGGCATGTAAAAATTTCACAGAAATCTTACAGAATTTTTATAGATAACCGCTTCAATTCCTGCTGAATTCAGGAAATAGAATAGGTTTATTTTTTTTTGCAGCGTTTGGAAAATAATCTCGTGTTCCAAAAAGACTTACCGGTTGTCACGAGATGTTGAGATTTTAGCGGTGTGAAGTGTGAGGTTGTGGTTGGCGTGTGGGGCTACCAAAGTGATGCAAGCCAAGCCAGGCAGGAAGCGCAAGCTGCAGGCTTGCAGACAGTACAGATACAGTACCCTAGTCTACTGTACAAGACGGGACTGAAAAGCTGCAATTGGCATTCAATGCTGCAACCAGGGCTGCAAACAAGGCAAGGTCTCCTCTGCACGTCCCACGCTGCAGCAGCTAGCGCCATACTGCCTACTGTTCGGTCAGAAATTTTCTTTTACTGCGGTAAAAACATAAGTCCTCTCACCAGTGTAGATAGACTGATAGAGTGACAAATTGTTTAATTATTGGAATGAGCTAGTAGATTAAACAACACGAGGCGAAAATAACAACTGGAGTAACACACTAGACTAGTACTATAAGACTTCTCCCGTGCAGCTGCTAGTACCATTCTTGATGCTACCCTGCTACAACCAGATTGCTGCGGCTAAACGGCACCTGCCAAGTTGCCATCGTTTTTATTCCTTGCTAATGACGCTACAAAGCCTATCTGGTTTTCTGTCTCATGGTCTCATCTAACGCATCCCTCTCCATCTTCTCGCTAGGATCGTCGTCATGCATGCACGTACGTACATACCGTCGACCTCGATCCGATCAGTAAGTCCATTCCTGGGGCAGCGCGAGCTCCGGGCACGCGTGCAACGCCACCATCCTCGCCGCGGTCTGAAGCAGCCGCTGCTGCTGCACCATCTCTAACGCCGTCTCGCTCTGGTGGCATTGCTGCTGCCGCTGCTTCGCCGTTGATCCTTCGTCGCTTCTTGGTTGCTGACCCTTGGGCGCCTTCCAACCTGCGTAAATGCACAGCAGGTTAAGTATTGCGAGTTCAGACCTGGTTCAGCACTGTACAGTCCTATGTTCGTGCAACGATTGCACATGTAGGTTCAGAGTTCAGGCTCGGCTCAGCTCTACTGTAATGGCAGCACAAATTGGTCTCATGCAGGCACACGGTTGCTACATTTCAATCATCCAAGCAGCCGCAGGCAGCAGCAGAGGTCCTCTTAATTTCACCCACCAGCTTTGCCATTGCAAAGGCATCCGATGGAACAGTATCACACAAATCATTTTATTATTACTACTATTTATTTACAACCCTGTAAAAACTCAGTTTTACTTTACTACTCTGCAGTACCCCTGCTCTTCCTCTCTTCCAAAATATAAAAAAATTGAAGTACTAGTACTTTACTATCAAAAAACATTGTTCAATTTTTTTCGTCCTACCCAAACTGCTGTGAGACTCCGATGCATGCCTCATTTAATGAAGAATTTATTTTCTCCTCAACCTTAATACCTTAAACAGTTTATACCTGTACTTTACAACTAGAGAGTACATCTTAAGGAAAACAATACTCCATATTTCGTCTAGTAACTTTAACCATTACTTTATTAATAAATAAGCAATGAAGTTAAGATTTATGATTTTCGAGTAATACTTATCTTAAATAAGTATAGTGTTATACCTATTATATTATAAGACCAGATTCATATTTAAAAGTAAATTTACATAATGTTGATTTTCTAATTGTTAATGATATACAGTAAATAAAATTAAGTCTAAATTCTACCAGCGAGAACGTGTAAAAACTTATACGGCTAAAATGGGATGTAGTTGAGTTTTTTTTATGTATTTTCGATATAAAATATAATAATACCAACTTTTTATATCGGAAATTAAATAATCGTTGGTAAAAAACTTACTGTATCTAAGACAAAATACGTATAAGATGGACGGAGTTGTATCAGAGGGGCATTAATGGCTCACACTGCTCGAAAAGTACGAAAAATCTGAGCAGGCGGATGCATCGATGATCGACCAACCGTGAACGGCATGAATGTAGCATCATCATCATGCGATTTGCAGCGAATGATTTCACGATTTCGCCATTTCGGAGGCGCAGAAACCAACGCGACGGGATTCACAGAGTACAGTAGCTGCGTTACCTCTCCCCGTAGTAGACTTGGCCGCCGCCGACGCCGCATGGTACACCTCGGCACGAGGCAAGAACACGCCGGTGCCACCTC
>KE373031.1:69661-81446 GCA_000418225.1 Zizania latifolia | reverse complement strand
CCCGCCGCCGTTCACCAAACCGGTCGCGACCTGGACGAAGCGGAACGAATGGGCGTCAGCAATGTACCAGAACAAAATCGACGAAAAAAATAAAGGAATCCAAAAAGAATATGGAACCGGTAGCACTAGAATAATGGATCATGTGATGTCTGGCATTATCGCTTCATCATTAGTGATCTACTGAAATGGATTGTCTCTTTGTGAAAACAGAGGCGAGTTTAATTTAGATTATTGCGGCGAACAGAAGAACAAGCCGCTTTTAATGACGACGAACTCTCGAAGCAATGGCGGCGGCGGCGCGGCGCGAAATCTTCCCATGCGAAAATTGGATTCCGACACTGGCAAGAGTTTTAAAGTTGCCGTCGCCGCCTTCCCTGCCTTTCATAAGGGCGGAATATTGATTTGAAAACTAAGAAAAGAGAACACGAAAGGATGGAGAAGCGATTGGGAGGCGAAGGTTGTTTCCTTTCCACTCACCTGTGTCACCTGCCACTGCACCGGCGAGAACGGGCACACCACCGCGCCGCCGTGCGCCACGAGGACTTGTCCTTCCAGCCCGCAAACCTGCACGCAGGCACGTACGCCGCACTAATCAAACCAACAAACGCAGCAAAAAAACAAAACAGAGTCGTCCCGAGCAAGCAGCGCCGCCAACTCACCGGCGCGCGGTGGATTTGGTTGTTGTACGACGCGGGCGCGACCGGCGGAAGCGTGCTGCGCGGTGCGACCACGCCGCCGCCGCCGCCAATGAGTCCGGTGAGGTGGGCCGCGAGACCCTCGATTGCAGCGGCGGGCGGGGCGGCGGCGTCGGCTATACCAATGTCGGCGAAGATCTCTGGCGGCAACCACCGCCTGTGGAGGTCGTCCATCTCCATCGCAAAGCAGTCAGCCATGAGCACCCGAAAGACAGACAGAGAGAGAGAAAGCTTGAGAGCGGCGGAGCAAGCGTCCGTGGTTGACGTAGCGGGGGGGACGCGACGGCGGCGGCGGCGTCGTGGAGGGGCAGAAAGGGGAATTTATAGTGGGAACCGGCCGGAGGAAGAATGTAACGGTGGATGAAAAATTAAGGAAAAAACTTACTCAAAGAAATTACCAGTTGTAAAGATAAATCATTTATTTGTGAGAGTGATATTGTTTATTTTATAATAAAAATGAAAAAAATGAGAAGGTAATTTATAAGTATAAAACGAATTGTATTTGAGAGATTCCAGAAGTCAAAAAAATCTGGAATAATTTTCTTTCTTGTTTTGCTGCTGCTGCTTTTCTTGGGAGATTACATTTGTGCACGTGCCGTAATTTTGCTGCATTATAATTGGCAAAGGACAGTTTGCAATGGTGTGTGAGCGGTTAAAAGCAACATGAACTTTATGGCAGATTACTGCTGCTGCTATTTTGGGGGGCTCGAATTGGAGGGAAAAAAACACGTTTTGGTGGTGCGAAACCTGCTTATTCCTCGCGTGCTTGCTGCTAAATAAAGAACTGCCCTTTTGTACATGTGGAGAATTTCAATGGTTAGCATGTTTCTCGCTCTGCCTTGCTTTGCTTGTCATTTCAAGGAATTTTTTGTTCTTATATTTTCCGAGTAAATTATACTTTGAATTAGGATAAGATGAACATTGTTTCGATTTACAAATCACACATTGGTGAGATTTTATACTTTGTAGAACATCAACTGGACAGGTGGTTGAATATGCAAAAGTAATTGAGGTGTATTTTCATGTACCTTCTTACGCTTTTTTGAAATATAGGAATTTTCCATTGTTATATTTTTAGAGCAAAATATATTGCATAAAGTACAATACAGGATTTTTTTGAAATACGAGAATATATATTCTGAGAAAGCAACCTAGCTTGCAAATGATGGTTGTTGCTCTGTTAAGCAACAGCATGGATTTTCGGGAGGTAATTAATATGTATTTTAATCAAAATCTGTCTATCACATCGATTTACCGGCTGATTTATAGATCTAGTGTTTAATCGTATGATTTTATATTCATACTTTTTTATTCACATAAACGGTTATAAAAATATTTACGTCTTTTTAATATATCACAGAGACATAACCTATGGGCCACTATAGTCAGCAGTTAGGGATGGAGCCATGAATTAAATATAAGCGGGACAAAACATTTAAGAGGTCAGGCGTAAGAGACAAACATAATAAAAACTATAAAAATTATAGAGATCAATCATATATTTATTTATATCATGGAAAATTTTATTAAGTATTTTGTAGTTTAAAAATCTGATAATTTTTTGATATACCCCGCAAACTTTTGGTCACCCCACAAATTTTGCGATAATTTACAAATTCTTATAACTTTGGTTACACCACAACAAGGGCGCATGTTAATGGGCTACAAGTCTATTACTATACTGTACTATTCTGGCTTTAACTTGTGTGGACTGAACTCTTTGGCCCAGCAATTGTGTGCCACATCTACGTGACAGCCCCAATCCAGCCCAATAATTATGGCCCCATGTATGCTGCAATCCTGTTCAAATCGTAAGTCGTGATATTGAAACATGGCGTTATTCAAATCAGAGTATTACAATTCATATACCTTCTGTTAGAGTGTCATTTGACTTGGAATATATTTTAATAAGAGGTGTTCTCTTGGTTCAGTTGTGCTTGTAGATTTTTAGGTTTAAATAGGTTTCGTATTGCATTCATCGGCCCTGATCCACTCGTGCAGAGAGACTAGACATGTCTAGTGTATTGAATTGAGCCTTAAGTGAAATCCTATAAATTCGGGGGAAGAAACGAGGAGAGTTTTCTCACATTAACCCCATGGAGAGAAAATTTGTCCCATCCCCGTCCGCTAATACAGGAATTCGGAATGGGGAGGGGGCCATTGAATCAACCAGTTTGTTTGGAATCCTGTAGGTGTACATTTTGATGGGCCAGTTAGCAGTAGTGGCCCTGCAACGGCATGTGTTGGTGGGCATCATGTCCTGCCTCCATGCTTGGGACAAATTTTTTCTTTCAATAATATATTTTTTATTCAAAATTTCAAATTGGATATACGGATTTCAGAAATTATAAAAATAGCCTTCTATCGAGCTATGGTGTACCGATCTATGACAGATCGGCCTAGATCGGTAGATGGTCTGCCGACAGAAGCCTGCACCCGCCTACTGAGGTCACGTAGGCTTCTGTCGGCAGATCATCTGCCGATCTAACCCGATCTGTTCTAGATTGGCAGATGGAAGCCTGCGTCCGGCCTAGATCGGTAGACCATCTGCTGATCTAGGCCAAATCGGCTTAGATCGGTAGACCAATTTTTGTAATTTCTGAAATCCGCATACCAAATTTAAAATTTAAAATAAAAAATGTATTATTAAAAGAAAAAATCCGCTTTATGCCCTCATTGATCATTTGTGTGGTTGATTTCCCCAAGCTCTCATGAATTCCTCCCAAATCCAAGATTCAAAAACTTGTGCCAAGTTTGGTTACAATGGTGCACACACATTGCCACTTTGGAGCAAAGGTGGAATCTGAAAAACGCATTGTTTCTGACAAATTCAAGCTAGATTCCTTCATCAGTTAAGAAGAACCGTCTAAAATAAACTAGATCATCTAAAATTCTCTTCAACATACTTCGTTCTAAAGGAGCCCTTAAAGCCAGAGATCTATTTCGGATAAGAAGAACCCAGAATCAGCGGGACATTTGTAGCTAGCCAATCCATTTCAGCTCACGAGAGTAGCAAGGAGTAGAATTATTTCTTGTGATGTAGCTAGCAGCAATCCATGTCGTGCCGACTCCTTGTCCCCCCCAATTTGCTTTCGTTTTCCTTCCCCGTCGCCTCCATTGGAGAGCTAGCTAAGCTAATTAAAGCTAAGGCTTGGTGATGGCAGTACCATGCTGGAGTGACGACGCCTCATCAGCTCATGACATGATATAGGCAGCGTTAATTACTCCAACCGGCGCCAATGGCAAACGACATTCTTGCGATCTTGCAAAGCTTTTTAGACCTAGGATGAGCTAGCTAATCTATCCGTACCATGTTGCAAGGCGTTTACTTTTTTTCAAAGGCAAAGTAATTATTCAGCTTTAACTATTTTTTTAAAAAAAATTACTAACAATTATAATACCAAATTAGTTTCATTAAATATATTTTAATAGTTTATTTATCTAATATTATAATTTTTTAAAAAATTACAAGAGGAGCTTAATTTTTTCAAAGGCGAAGTAATTCTTCAGCATTGACTTTTTTTTAAAAAAAATACTAACAATTACAATATTAAATTAGTTTTATTGAACCGACTATTGAATATGTTTTAATAGCGTATTTATTTAATATTATGGTATTAATGTATTTTTATTTAAATTTGGTTTATGTTGAAGAAGTCTAAACTTTTTAAAAGATCAAACTACTTACCAATATTGTAACGAAAGTAGTACTACTTGTTTACAAGTTACAACGACCGACAAATGGACTCCCAAACTATCTGCCTTTCTATGCACAAGATTTCTTGCAATAGGCCTTCTAGAATGTGGAAATTTTATAGATTTTTTAATTACGGTGATTGGTTTGTTTCCCGTATAGTTACACCGCGTTGTAAATAGAACTTTAAGGTATACTCATAGTCAAAGCTAGTGATAATCACTGTCAGTCTGTTTGGACCGCAGGAATTCCAAAGATTCCGGACAATGTCGATCCCTGCCAAAAAAATCTTTGCGAATTTGTCTATACTCTGTCGTCATGTCCACTTCTCCTAGAGCAAAATTGTTGGTTCATTCATTGATGTAGAGAGTTGTAGAGAAGTATGCAAGAGTTTGGTTGGTGAGATGAAATAGGATAAGATGGGATAAGTCTATTTTTCAAGGTGTTTGGTTTGGAGACGAAATGGAATAAGAATGTTTTGGAGAGAAATATTTTACTGAGATGCGGGATAAAATTGTCCCTGAAAATTAAGCGGACAGGGCTGTGCCAGTTCGAGCGCAGCGTGCCAGAGCGAAGCGAGCACGGTCAGCGCTGAATGGGCACAGTCGAGGCGGCGATGGGTGGCCTGTTGGGGCGAAGCAAGCGTGGTCGGGGCGGCGTGGCTAGAGTATAGCAAGAGTGTTATATGACTCGTGTCTAGTGTGTCTTTATGGCATATTTTACTGGGATATTACTAATATAATCAATTTTAACCGTCGATTTTAAAAATTTTAGCTGTTGATTTTAAAAAATTGATTAATATTTTGATCAATCACATTATAAGCATAATCTGCCTCTCTTCTCGTAGGGTTGTTGTATAAATAGACAATGACGTGAGGGATGGTGTCATTGCTGTGGTGCCATCCTCTTTATCTTCGTCTTCCTCCCTCCGTGTCTTTCTTTGTGTATGTGGTGAGCACCTTTCTTGTCGTCCATGATTAGGGCTTTAATGGATGGGAGTAGATGAGTATTCAGTAGTAGAGTAGTAGCAAACAAAAACACAAAGAGGAGGAGACACATCGCCATCGCCATCAGCGAGCACCACATTTGCATTTGCTTGCTTGGTAGTCACATGGATCCCCCATACCCTCAACTTTATGCTCCTCCGGAGAAAAGAAGCTACAACTACTTACATCTTACGGAATCTCTATCTCTAGCTTCTTAAATAGTCTAAATTTCTGTATTATAAAATTTAGTAGCTATATAATATAAAAACAAATTAACTGTTTCTTATAATCTTAAGCTCTATAATATAAATAGTCACATAACCTCACATCAACATCAGCCTCACTTACGTGAAAGCTAACGTGTACAAACTAAGAAACATTAATTTCTTCGTATTTTCATCGGCCACTAATTGTTTCTTATAATCTTAAACTCTATAAATAGTCACGTAACCTCACATCAACGTCAGCCTCACTTACATGAAAGCCACATGCATGGCCATATATTAGTACATATGAACACTGTGATCAAATCTATTCATGTCTCCTTTTGAACACACAAGTTCCGCAAGATTTTTACATGAACTAGTTCAGTTTCGGTGAAAATCTCCAAAATTACTCTGTTGCATAATCAAGTGAGATCCTGATTTTGCATGCCACAGGAATGTTGAGCCATAGCTGATCAACATGGTGGATCATACTGATGGTGGTTAGAGTGTAGACAAATGATGAAATTAAGAAAAGGGAAGAGCAGAATTGGGGACCCAAGTACCCAACATTACCGGTATCTCTGCTGATCAATCTGTGGCCCTTTCTTGAGGCCAATACGGCTCAGATTTCAGAATTTGGGTGTGGGGGAAAGTGCACGTAGCAAAGCAGCAGGCTTCAAATCAAAGAAACTGTTGCCCTCTCGCCTAGGGTTCTTAGTTGTATTATCTGCAAGACGCCAAGGTCAAGATTCTCAAGCAGATTGTGTTCTCTAGTGGGCTGGTGACTTTGCTATTGTCCATGCTCCCAATGTCAGTCCTTGGATTATATTGTCAAGCAATATATTTTTGGCTTTGCTGTATGAAGATATCATGTGCTTAAAAAGCTCAATACTCTACCTACTTTATATTATAAATATAAATCATTTAACTTTTTTTTATAAGTCTAATTTCTCCAACTATAATAAATTTTATAGAAATATACCAACAACTATAGTATCAAACTAGTTTCATTAAGTCTACTATGAAATATGTATATTTTATATTTATTTGATATTACAGATGATAATATATATTTTAAAACTTGACCAAAATAAAAAAACAACTTAAAAAATTAAACGACTTTAATATAAAAATGAAGGGAGAACTGGAACATCATTGACACTAAGAATATATATACACACACAGTGACACAGAGAGAGGGCATGAGCCTAATCATTTTTCTGGTACTTCACCATATTTGTCTTGGCTGATCTCATTCTTTGGCCAGTTTTGCACCCGTTCCATGTTCTCATCAGTCATCACACATTTAACACTCGCTATTAACCACCAGCTGTCTGAGCTGCTAATGATCTTGAGACCGATATCACGTCACAGCAAGATCTGAAGTGACCATCTAGTTTGGCTTTACACAAGGGCCAAAGCAGCTTTGGCTTGTTGCATGATGTGACTAAACTCAGATTAACTCCTCCTCTGGTTTTTCTGCCCTAGTGGAGCACTTCTGGAAGCAAGGCATCCACATCAAACCAGGACTAGTAGTAGAAGGATTAGTTTGCAAGCCTCCACTAATGAGTCAGCATAATCTTGGTTTAATACTTCACTTATCCTGGATTAGGCCAGCTCTCATTGAACAAAGGAATGAAACTGATGCTTTCATTATATAAAAGAAAAGAGGTTTCCTTTCTTTGGAGACTTCCAAGTTTGCAACTCCAAAAGTGTGAAATGAGTCTTGGATTATATTACTGTTTGTTTGGATAATTAAAAAGAGTTAATTGCACGAGTGACTCTTGTGTTCTCACATGTCAGTCCGGCCAAGAACTAAAGCACAATTACCTACCTGTCTCTCCATTACTCTATCTGCTAAAACCTTTTCTTTACATAATTGTTAATTACATATATGCAAACTAAAACCTTTTCACATGACCTCTGCAGAATCTCCATGGATTTGCAAGGTAGGATTAAGTTATGTAATGTGGACATTTGCAAACATATACATTTTCTGTTTCATACAAAGGAAAACTTTTAGTACTTTCCCCCCTAGACTGTTAACATGATAATCTTCAGATGACTATGTTCAAATCTTCTGGTATAGTATAAACAGATCTATATCTGCAATATGCAGATGTATTGACACATTCTATCCTTAGTTAATCAGAGGTCAGGGATTGCTGAGAGAACAGTCTGAAGATGGACAGCTAAGGCAATCCTTTTCAGAAAAACTAAAGCCAAGAACATCAAACAACTAAGATCTCACCAAAGTGGCCACCGATTCATCATTATAAAAACGTCGCTGCGAAAAGAAAGCAATTAAACAAAGATTCCGACTTGCACAAACCTAATGAAACTATGCTGACTGACTGACATGTTGGCCACTGTGCACATTTTCAAGGGAATGTGCAGCTCAGGACATGTCCAATCATGAAGAGGAAGAAGCATCACAAGAGCTCAGAGCCACACTGCACAACACTTCAGAAAAAACCAGGCATCTCTAAACATATTTTGCATCCGAAAACAACTTTTTTAGGGAGAACATGATTAAATTAAGCTAAGACAGGCTCTGCCATCTGATTGTCTTAGCCTCTGCCTTTTTGCCCCCACTGAAAAAACAACATTTTTTTGACAATTTTAAAAATTACCCCACCACCCCTCAAAAGCATACACGACCGCATAATTGTAGTCCATGCCCACCTTTTGAAGGCCCATGTTGGCATCACAGCAATTGTTCATCACTCGCCGGGGCATAGCCGTAATCTCAGAGGCAGTATTTGGGATAAAAATGTCATTTTTTTGGCACACGACATTCCATTTGTTGGATAATCTAAACTACTCAACTTGGCTGAAAGCTTCCTTGACTGATCTTTTTTTTCTTCTGGGCAAGAAAGGAGAAGGAGAAAGAGAGTTGTAACCATCCATCTGAACCATTGCTTGAAGCCTCCGTCACAGGTCACAGCATGGCGCTTTCAGTTTTGTATATTGGGATTTGAATCCCCTGCAAGTTGCACGCCTGGCCTTATGATTTTACCAGTGTTTTTCTCTTCACCTTAGTCGTAGAGGTGCAATCACATCTTAAATCACTAATAATACAAAATATTACATGTTGTATTATGACATTGGTAAATTTATCATGAAATAATTTTAGAATACATAATTAGAAAAACAACAATTAAACATGTGATGTGTATTTGATAATGTATCGGTGTCCTATAACCTTTTACATCAGCATTATTCATATAATTTTTAATTTTATAGTATTTAATTCATCTCTATAAGCTCTCCATACATCTACGCAATCTATTGCCCATAAATAACAGAATGATTTTGCTTGCCAAATCGAAGTAGGGAGAATACAGATATTCCCGTTTTGCCCACCGTGGAGAGAATGATGCCTGCCTCGGGAGCCGCGAGGGAGAAAGGAAAAGAGGCAAGCGGAGAAGAAAGCAACAAAAGAGAAAGCCAAGCCGATGAGCAGCAGCAGCCGCAGCATAGAAGAGAGTGAGAGGAAGAGAGGGAACCAGAGCGAGAGGCGAAGAAGAAAGCAAGAGACGGCAAAGCTGGTTGACAGCGAGTCGCGCTTGCCCCGCCCCCCAAATCCGAGCAGAGCAGCCCACCCGGAGCGGCCGTCGCGGCTCCGGCGTTGTCCCGTCCGTCCTGTGAAGCGCGTTGCTCCCGCTGACGCGAGGAGGTGTGGGGGGAGGGCCCTCTGATGGCTGCCCGAGTGGCGGCGGGCTCCGCGCGAAGCAGGCCGGGCGAGCTAGCTGCCACGGCGCTTAGGGGAGGAACGAGGAAGGGTTAGAAGGAGTTCTCGCTGTTCAGCTTTTTCCTGTTTCTTCCTCTTCTTCTTCTTTCCTCCTCCGGCGGCGTCGGCGGCGGCCTCCGGGTGAGCTAGGGTTCGTTGTCCTTGGGGAGGATGGCGGTCGGGGAGGCGCTGCGGCGGCTGTGCGAGGAGGTCGGCTGGTCCTACGCCGTCTTCTGGAAGGCCATCGGCGCCGCCGATCCCGTGTAAGCCTTTCTCTCTTCTCTTTCTCCTTGTTGATTTCTTGCATTTTTCCTGCGTGTCTTAACGCTTCTCTCCAGCCCGATCTCGGAAAAAATCTCATCTTTTTTGTCGACTTCATTGTCTTCTATGCATTTTTGTTGGGTTTGGAGTTTTCTTCAGCATTACATTTCCGCTAGATTTCGTTTGCCTCTGCGAGCAAAGCGTGCGCTGGGAGGAAGAAGATTCGTGGGGATATATTCCTCCGCTATTGCTCATTACGGAGCTCTGCGCGTGTCTGGAGAAGAAGACGCGCTTACGCGCATCTTTGCGTGCGTTTACTGATGCCGCAAATCTAGTACTTTTACCACAGCATGAAACAAATAAAAGATGGTGAAAAAACGATTTTTTTTCTGCAAATGTGCGAGTTATTGAGGCGTTTGAGAGGCATGTAATTGTGGGGCAAGATGGAATGTTGAATGTGCTTTAAATTTAGCCACTTGATGCGCTTGTCTTAAACATATTTATGCATTCTGCAGGCATTTGGTGTGGGAGGACGGCTGCTGTAGCCACGCATCGTGCTCCGCCGGATCTGAGGCTTCTGAGGCTGGGTGCGAGTCCAGCGGTGGCGCTGTCTGCACGCTTGTTAGGAAGATCATGGCTTCACAGGTTCATGTGGTCGGAGAAGGGTAAGACAAAAACTTGTGAAACGCATTTCTTTCTTGGAGTATTGCTGGAGTGCTTACTGGTAGTACTAGCTAGCGCAATCTTCTTGTTCTATTGTTTTCATTGATGGATGGCTGCTGCACTTGTGTCCTTCAGTATCATTGGCCGTGCTGCATTCACTGGGAATCATCAATGGATTGTCCATGATACTGCCAATGATCACGGGATCAGATCCGAGGTAGTGTGGTTTCTTCTTCTTTCTTGTGAACTGATATAAATGTAACCCAATTTCAGTTTTGTCTGGTCCATTTTTGCTGCTGCCTCATTTAAAGTGTGGAGTCAGGGGATTTATAGCACTCCAGCAATCCCAGTGGGGTTATTTTGTCCTCACATATCTGTTCCTTGTGTCTTGAAACTTTGGCATGTAGTGAGTTTGCTCTATTGTTCTCTGAATGAGTGGTCACTGTGATAGGCTAGTTGCAGAAGCACACAAATGGACATATGAATAAATTGAAAAGTCTGCTAGGGTTCTTGTTGGAGGGTGACTTCCCCTGATGCTCAAGTTAACCATGATCTACTCTCATGGGGATTTATATTATTTTTCCAGAACGCCCTAATGTGATTTGGTCTCCTGCTTTCTTGTGTTAGATACTTTGAGTTGTATTTTCAGTCTTTTGTAATGAACAATGAGCTAAGGTTTTACTCATGATGATAGGTTGCTGCTGAGATGAATCATCAGTTCAGAGCTGGCATCAAGGTTAGTGGAATTATGGTCCTTGCGTGCTAGAATCTAGATTATACTGACTGTTACTATTTACTTCGAAGATTTTAAAAAGTTACTTCTCGTGCAGACCATTGCAATTATTCCTGTGTTACCACGTGGTGTGCTACAGCTAGGCTGCACTAGTGAGGTAAGATATTAAAACTTTCACAATGTTGATTAGTATATATTGCATCATCCTACATGTCTTGAAGTTTGTTCTTATGTTTTTATTATATGGGCCATGAAGTACTACTTTATGACACTTACATTGTTGACTGGTCAAATATTCTTCTGTTCTGTGGATCCCTATATGTATTTGTGGTAAGGTCCTAGGAGAACCCAGCCTTCTTGTGGATTGTAGCGGGAATCTGGGAACAAGAACGATTTATTCTCTCTGCTATGTATCGAACACTTAGGATTGTTGTGAATAAAAAGGGGATCACGACTATCAGCAGGCTGACAGTAGAACTCTGCTAGCTTTATTGTTTATGTTTTCTATTTTCTATATGTTAGAGCTTATGAATGCTTATTTACTTACAGGTTGTGGAAAACACCAACTCTGTGCTCCAATATAAGAAGTTGTGCTGTCAGCTAAACAATCGATCAAGTATGGCTGCATCTGCTTCAGCAAAAAATGATTTGAGCCAGAAAGTTCAGTCACGATCTTTGCATGGTCCCCCAAGTATACACCCTTCAAATTCTTGCTCAAAAGTCTTTAGTGGATCCCCAGCGACGTATGAACAGTGTTATGGTCCAGATGCCAGAATCTTGTCAAGTAGCACATCAGCAAGCACAGGCAGGAATG
>KE373031.1:59021-69649 GCA_000418225.1 Zizania latifolia | reverse complement strand
TCCTTCCTTAAGGTTGCACAGAGGAAAGGTCAAGCT
Source organism: Zizania latifolia (assembly GCA_000418225.1). Lineage (NCBI taxonomy): Eukaryota > Viridiplantae > Streptophyta > Magnoliopsida > Poales > Poaceae > Zizania > Zizania latifolia. Next base: position 69,613 of record KE373031.1, on the reverse strand, counting down.
GTTAGAGAACACATTCTATATGCTCCTGATATGAGGTTCAGGCAGCAAACCACTTACCATGACAGGAGAGATGAAACTGACGCACCGAGTAGTGCTGTGAGCTCAGGTTTTATCTCATCTATATCAACATCATTGGAAAAACATCCATTGTTAATTGGACAATTAGAACAGGGGAACATGGAAAAATCATCTGACCCCAGAAACACTGTGTTAAGATCCCTTGCATGCCAGAACCTGGTTGTCCATGAAAATACTAACACAAGTATATTTCGTGGAGGAGACGAGGTGTCAGCATTCTTGAATAGTCGTGGGAGTTTTGATTTTCTCCAAGCAGGTCCAAGAGCAGCTGAGGCTAACTTGCATAACAATAGTACATCTAGTCAAATGTTAGACCAAAGATGCAGTTCTACTACTGGGATGGTAGGGTATAAACCATCTGTTTCATATAAAATGCCCCAATCTGCTCAATTCGTTGTGAAAATGGAGAGTCCCAGAAGGCAGTCATTTCAAGCTCCTGCAGTTCCACCCTCTGGCTCTGATGTTCAAGTTTTGAGTGGCTTGAAAACAGCCACTTGCCAGGCTAACTCAGATAATATTTCCCAAAGCCAAAAGGCTAATGAAGTGAATGACTCCAGTGCTGCTCTAAGTGTGAAGGATGTGAAAATTTTGGACCGACACAAGCTCCCAGACATCTCTAATGAGAGAACTTCTTCATTTCTTATGGATCCTGCTACGGAAAATGATTTGTTTGGTATATTTGGTACTGAATTTCATCATTTGCACCGTGGTTTGGATGATGACCTCTCCTGGAACACTGCAAAACCTCAGAGTTCAGACAGAGATGCACCTGAATCCTCAATTTATCTTGACAGCTCTCCAGTCTTTGGTGCACCGGATGATGAGTTTTCTTATTCTGGGATCTTTTCTCTAACTGATACTGACCAACTATTGGATGCAGTTATTTCAAATGTTAATCCTGGTGGCAAGCAGATCTCTGGTGATAGTGCCTCTTGTAAGACGTCGTTGACAGATGTTCCTAGCACCTCTTACTGTGGCTCAAAAGAGATGAAGCAATGCAAGTCATCTGGTGCTCCACCTTTGCTAGTCAAGAATGAGTTGGCAGTTTCAAATTTTGTTAAACAATCATGTATCCTAGAAAAGGTGGAGGATGGTTGTCTTTCCCAAAATAATGGAGTGCACAAATCTCAAATACGCCTTTGGATCGAGAGTGGACAGAATATGAAATGTGAAAGTGTGTCTGCTTCAAACAGCAAGGGTGTTGATACACCATGCAAGGCAAATCGAAAGAGATCCAGACCAGGAGAGAGTCCTAAGCCACGGCCAAAAGACCGCCAGCTTATTCAAGATCGTATAAAGGAGCTCCGGGAACTAGTACCTAATGGGGCAAAGGTATCCTCTTGTTCACTTCACATTTTTTTGTCCTTCATGATTATTTAAGCTTTGCACCCGATGGAGTTCAATTTGGACGTGAGATCTGTTGTGTGCTGACAACTAGTCTCATGCCAATTTTCAACAGTGCAGCATTGATGCACTACTGGAGAAGACCATTAAGCACATGCTTTTCTTGCAAAGTGTGACAAAGCACGCGGACGACCTCAAGGATTCTAATGAATCTAAGGTATACAATTCCTATCATTTTATAGTGTCATGATGAAAGACTATCTTGCAGTATATTCCAAGAGATAATTGTTGCAAACCTGATTTCATTTGTTGTGCTATTGGTCTGCAAACAGATACATGGTGGTGAGAATGGTCCGCTTTTGAAAGACTACTTTGAAGGTGGTGCTACTTGGGCTTTTGATGTTGGCAGTCAATCTATGACATGCCCAATCATTGTTGAAGATCTTGATCGGCCTCGACAGATGCTTGTAGAGGTAAATGATTTGTTATTGCTGGTTCTTCGTAGTGTTTGTGATTCTTGTTGAAGCACCCACTGCTTTCCATTTGTTGACGTGGTGCTTTTTCAGATGCTCTGTGACGATAGAGGTATCTTCCTGGAGATAGCTGACTTTATCAAAGGACTTGGATTAACCATCTTGAGGGGTGTGATGGAAGCACGGAAAAATAAAATCTGGGCGCGATTCACTGTTGAGGTAAGTTGCTCAAAGTACCAGAGAAGCTCACTAATTCTGTGCCAGAATTCAGAACAGCAGAACCCTAAGGAAAGAACAGCTTCTCTTGCATCCTGTAACATTTGATTCTGTTCATGCAGGCCAACAGGGAAGTGACTAGAATGGAAATTTTTCTCTCGCTCATGCGCTTGCTGGAACCCAGTTGTGATGGCGGCGGAGCAGGAGAGAATCCTAACAACTTGAAAATGCCTCCTGGGGTTGTGCAACATCCGGTTATACCAGCAACAGGACAGCTTAGGTGAGTGAATGAGTAGGGACGTCATGAGAGGCATCTCTCAAGTGCTAAGAGTGGGAGCTCAGTTCACTCCTGCCATGACTAGCATTGCCAGTGCACTACGAGCTGGATTCTTGTGACAATACAGGGGGTCTTTCAGTAGGCAATGCGCGCGGAAACCCTAACGGTAGATGCATCGAGACATGGACAGTCAGTCAGCTCAGCAAATGATCACTAGGCAATGTTTTGCTTGTATAATCTTAGTTTCTGTTTGCTACTGATTCTTTCTCGCATGTTAGTGAATTTTGTTTTGTTGATCTACTGAATGCAAATTCTGAGTTCATTTTGTTTAGCATGACCATGAGTGTGGAAATGGCACTACTCTAGGCCTAGCCGCTTACTCTTACAGACACTGAGCATGCAGAGCCGAAGCTGTGCTCCTGCTATGCTCTGAAGGTTCATTTCCAATATCAAGCTGTTTTGGTGAACTACATTACAACATTTCATCTGTCCAGCTTCAATTTTCCAGTCTTCCAGGTACAATTGCACTAGAAGACTTCAGCCACCTGCTGTATAATTTATCGAATTATGCCAATGATTTAATTAAGATGTGAAATTCATTTCTGATGACATCTCATGTACTCTCTTAGTGGAAAATTGTGAAGCTAAGCTGAATTACAATACAATATACAATACTAGTTCCAAGTGACCAACTGCTACATGCTCTTCAAACTTCAAAATTCCAACATAAAAATAACACCCTCAAATGTTCCAAACCATATATATCTTTTTTTCTATCAGATATTGTGCCCATATATGAACTATAAATTCCTGTCAGGTTATTTTTTGTTAATATTATCTAACTATACTGTGTATCTATTATAATTACACCCCCAATACCCAATGACTAATCTCAAGCATGTCAGGGCTTAATCCTTATTTCTATATAAACACATGCCCTAATTAATCAACTGGTTATACTAAATAAACTAATAAACTAGGCAACGAAGTCTCTCATGAGCTGAGCTGCTAAGGACTTGGTGCTCTGCATGTTCATGTCGTAGCTCGCCGTCGTCACCGGCGCGCCGCCGTCTCTGCCGTTGGTACTGTCCACTAGAAGCGACGCTGGCGTCTGCTCAGCGCCGCGCACCAGGCCGAGCGTGAGCGACACGCCGCCGCTGCCGTGCCCGGCGAACGCGAACTGCTCCGAGCCGAACTGCCCGTACGGCGCCGGCGTGAACAGAGAGTACCCGTCGCTGACGGCGACGTCGTCGTCGATGTGCGGGTGGGTGCCGCTCGCGCCGCCGCTTCCACCGGCCTCCATAAACTTCATGAATAGCTCCCGGTGGCTCACGGCCTCGTCGTGCTGCTGCCTTGTGGCGGCCGCGGCCGCGGCCTGCGCCTGCAGCGTGGCCACGTCGGAGACGTGGAACGCCGCCGCCGCCTCGTCCACCGTTCTCGCCTTCTTGAGCCTATGCTGGAACGAAGCGTCGTCTCCACCTCCACCGCCATAGAAGCTCGCCTGAACCTGTTGGTTTCCGGCGAGCTCCAGGAGCGACGCGTGCACACCAGCCTTGGAGTTGGCGCTTCCACCACCCGCCACTCGCGCCGCTCCGGACGTCGTCGTCCCTGTCGACGGCGACGACACGCCGACGACACCGTCCGGCTTCGGAGCCTCCGCCACGCTGTCAATGCCATCAGTGTTGTTGCTCCCGCTGCCGCCACCGGCGCCAGCCGTCGCGTCGGGATCCTTGCCCTTGGTCTCCTCGGCGTACATCTCCTCCACCATTGGCTTCCACAGCCTCACCCTCGCGTTGATGAACCAGTTCGACACCTATACGCGCACACGTACGTAGTACATTTCAACACCGAGAAAAAAAACACATACAACCACGTCTAAATATACATTTGTACGTATAGGTATACGTACCTGGCTTCTGGTAAGGCCGGTTTGCTTGGCGAGCATGACCTTGTCGGAATCCTTGGGGTATCTACATGACGTCACGTGAATCTCAGCAACCAAGGAGATGTCGACAGGAGGAATCTCGCATTCACCGATTTGAGCGTGCACTCGAAAAGCACTTTGTTGGCATGTTTGTATGTATAGAAGAAATGTTTTGATTATTTTTGACATGCTGCCATGCATATGCATGTATATGTATGCACTTGTAATTGCGAGCAAATAACAATGGTATTTTTATATCAAAATATTTGTATTTGTTAGACTTACTTAGGCGCTAAAAAATTTCTTGGCTCCCCGTTTGGAGTGATGTGGTAGCTGAAAATTTCCAACATTTTGATCACCTGAAATCTAAACTGCTATTTTTCTAAATATGTGCAAAAGCGTTGCGTTTTATATTTATTCATCAATTGACCATAATTTGGGACACAAAATATTTGCTGACTTATTTGTACGTAAGAAAGATAATACTTTTGCATTTAAATGTTTAAATTCCGGCAAAAAATTTGAACTTACGGTTGGAGGAAGTGTTCGAAGAGCCAGGCGCGGAGGACGGAGACGGCGCCCTCGGGGAGGCCACGCTGCGGCCGCCACGCGCCGCCGTGTACCATGCCCAGCTGCTGCAGCGCGCGCTGCTGCCGGAGCTGGTGGTCGATGAACCGCAGCCGCGACCCCGCCGTCCGGCCGGCGCCGCCGCCGCCGTCCTCCGCGTCGTAGTCCTCCCCGAGTGCGCGGCACGCCGACCTCACCTGCGCCGCAATGGCGTCGCGGAGGCACCGGAACTGGCGCGAGATGGTGCGCAGCGCCAGCGACGTGTACGTCTTCGCCGACCCCGGCCCGGCCGCCGCCTCGAACGACGACGCCACCGGCTGCATCTGCCGGTGGTACTGCTTGTATCGCTGCTCCACCTGCATCCCGCCATGCCACACAAGATCCCGGACATTAATTAGTATCCGCTATTGCTAATTAGTACTTGATGGGACAAGTTTGTCACTAACTGTGTTAATTAATCATGTCAGTTTCTTTTCTTTTGTTAATTAAACTGATAGAAAAATGATTAATACTACTATTTCTGGCCTACAAATAATTCATTTTAGCATTCAAAATTTGTCACACTTGATTTTTTAGCTGGTTTTGTTGTTACATTAATACATGCGTGATTAATAGACTCTGATTAACTAAGTAACACTATTATTCAATCAGCTTACATAGAAATTAAATCTAATGGGATTAATGAGTGAAGCACGGGTCATTTCTCTATATTAATAATTTGTCTAACAATTGCTGAAAATAAAGTTGCACAACTGAAACAAGTTAAATTATCCATGTGCTTTGCTCAACTAATCTTATCAGTTCATCATGATTGATAGCTACTTTACACTTTTGCCTTGTCTTATTGTTTTGTTAAAATTCCTCTTACAATTGAAATATTTTTGCTTCATTTGATCAGGGCAACTTTGACTGTAGCAGCATAGCTAATGCATAATGCTAATGAATAATCACAGAATTGACTAGCAGGGGCATTCATTAATTGGTCAGTAGAAACAAACGTTTGGAGCACCTGACGATGCTGTATATATTATTTATACCAAAAAAAATGCTAGGTAATGTCTATATGAGCATTAAAAATTACTATTCCTAGTTTTATTTTAAATCAAATTATTTTAAGTTTAACGAAATTTATAGTAAAAGAGTTTTAATGGGTAACATGTCAAACAAGTAACTATAAAAATATTTCATAATAGATCTAATAGTGTCTATTTGATATTGTAATTATTGTTTTTCTATAAACTTATTCAAAATTAAAGATTGTTTGGCTTAGACTAAAACAAAAAACAAACTTATTTTGGGATGTATGGAGCAAAATTGTTGAATTAACAAATAATAACTTCTTCAACTTTGACAAAATTTATAAAGAAATATATCAACAATTATAATTTCATTACATCAATCATTAATTATATTTTAATATTATATTTATTTAATATCTTAAATGTCAATGATCATCATATTTGTAGTGTGTTTATTTACAGGATTGGTTGCCGCCGACAAAATATATATCAGCAGTAAAATTAATGGAGGAAAAATCATGAACAGGGCAATTCTGTTCTGCCACACTTGTTCTTTCTAAAGAGTTAAAATGCAGGGAAATGATTAATTACTTAATTACTGATATTTTTAACTAATTAATTCACCTCGTTAAGCATGTTGACAAGCTTGCTCTTCTTCATCGGCAGCTCCTGCCACTCTGCCGTGGACATCTCGGCCGCGGTGGCGTTCTTGCTGCCGTCACCGTCCCCCGCGCCGCCGCCGCCGGACGCGCCCTCCGAGTCCTCCTTCTTCTTCACCGCCATCGCGCTCTTCGCCTCCTCCACTCCCTTGCTGACGCTCACCGCCTCGTCGAGCAGCTCCTGCGCCGCCTTCAGGTACTTGGAGCGCATCACCACCTGCTCCTGCGACGGCGCCGACGTGTACTTCCCCTCGGTGCCGCGGACGGCGGCCAACGTGACCGGCGGAGCCTCCCGGGACGACAGGCTCAGCACGGGGCTGACTGCCGACGTGCCAGCCACGGCTTGCTGCTGGCGTGGCGGCGACATGCCGCCGCCGCCGCCGACGGTGCTGTTGTCTGGGCCCCACGGGTTGTATCCCGACGGTGGCGACTGGAGAGGGATGCCGACGAAGTGCTGCGCCACCGGTGCCGGCTGGTTTCCGAAGCTCGCCGGCGTCAGGGAGCTCACCGCCGAGTCGAAGAGCATCATGCTGGCGGCGGGCGTGGCGTCCGAGTAGCCGACGTAGCTGGGGTTCATGAGGTAGAGCGTCTGCAGGCCATCGTTGCCGGCCTGGACAACGTCCGTGCCGGCGCCACAGCCACCGCCGGTGAAGTAGGCCGCCATCGTCGCCGCCAACTCCGACCGATTGCAGCAAGCTCAATTGGCTACTTGATCTAGGTAGCACACACGACGAAATTCTTCTACAAGCGTACGATTCCTTCGACAAGGCTGTGAATTTGCCTGTGACAAGAAACCAAGAAGCTCAATTAGCAAGAATCACAAATTAATCTGCGCGGTTAAGGAAGAACAAAACTAATTAATCATGGTAACCATTTCAGAAACAAGAAAGATCTAGCTCGGACCATAGAATTAATATCTACTATATATATGACCAGCGAATTGATGAGAGTGTCAAGTGAGCTAAAATTGGAGCCATACACCTTTTCATTTTTGTGAGAGATGCATGCTATATATACATAAGAACTGAGCTTTGTTAATTACCTCAAGGATTGAGCTGCAACACATGCTAAATAATGTACATAAGAAAACAATGGATGCCTTCTCCCTCTTCGTCCTCCCTCCCTCCCTCTAGAACAAAAGAACAAGAAGTGAAAAGGACTTGGATAGATGGAGGAAAAGAGGTTAGTGATGAGAAATGGAAGCTAACTAGCTAATTAAGTAGGTATCAAGATTCAAGAGCATATATGGGATGATCAACCACTCATGTGTGGAAGTCTTGTTGAGTTCTCCAATACCTATATATCTCCCTTTCTCCACAGAAAACACACACATAATTAAATTAAAGATCTACTCTCATAGATGCATCTTCCTGATCTGAGAGAGAAAGGAAGACAAGGCAGAGGGAGGCAGGTAGCTAGGAGGAGTGAGGAGAGTATGAGGAGATTGATGGAAATCAGTGAAGTCTTTGGAGTTAGGAAATGAAATGGGCAGTGGGTAGCCACCTCCCACTGCCATTATCCTCACTACTCCCACACATGCCTTTTCCCTTATTCCCCATTTTTGTTTAACCTCTTCCTATTTTTATTACTTCGTCCATATAAAAAACTTTACTTCCAGCTTTTTAATTTTATCCAAAAAATTTCATTTTTACTTATCTATCATCGGTTTGTAAATCAAGAAGTTTTATTTTCTTCAATACATTATCTACTCTTTATGTATCACTTTACAATATATATTATTTTCTTATTAGCGAGGTGCATTTCTTTCTTTTATAATTTATTAACTTTTTGCACGGTATGTAGCTAAAAATGATTTTTATTTTTCATCAATAATCTAAATTATGGGTGCTTGATGCCGTCATGCTATGCATAGCTTGCCCTTCAAAATCTTAGGACAGCTGAGAAATGGATCAACATGTATAGTTTTCTTTTGTCCACTTTGATCTAGACCCTGATTTGGCATATGTTTTATTATTATTTAGACATATCATTTTTCATGGATATTCTTTTATAGTACCTGTGATGGATACAAGTCCTCTATTATTTTGATCCGATAGATCAAATTCGACTGTACTCTGATTTTGTAGTGTAAAAAGATCTGAACATTGTGTAGATCATAAAGAAAAGAATATCTTAAGCCAATCTAAGTGCACCGAAACTATTTATAACCTAGGTGCTTGCTGACGGGCGCAGATTAATTCTGAAGAACACAGTACATAAAAACGTTCTTTTTGTTGAAGACACAGGAGTAATTATGGTGAACACGATGAGTTGGTGCTATAAAAGCATTACTAGCACGCCAATTACGATTAAAGCAAATCTTATAGGGTTCGTGTGATCTGATACGGCCCTCTTTTCTCATCATCATTGATTCATTGTTTGCAGGCCAATGTGCATTTTCTTTGAGAATTTCTCCATAGTGACTAAGATAATTAAAGTGACTATAACTTAGTGTGTTGTATAGTTCTATAGTGTGTCTTATTTTGATATTGAATATATCCGCAAGTAATTTTTTCACACATATATTGTACTATATAATTAATATACAGTGCATATAGTGTTATTTAGCTAGTTCTGCGGTATATATATAAGGAGAAGAATTTTTAAGAAAAAATTTCATTTTTTAAGATAAAGTTAATAAATTAGTGATGAGACTAAAAAACCAATCCCTTATTAGTAAGAAAGTACAATGTTGTGAAGTGATAGTTAAGATATGGTCAATATGTATTGAAGAAATAAAACTTATGATAAGATAGAAATGAAGTCTTTTTTATAAAGTTAAATGTCTATAATTATTATTTTTTAACCAAGAGAGTATTAAACAGTGCTAGGCGATTAGATAACGACCATGCATTGGACAAGACATGTTAAATATCATTTGTTTGTTTATTCATGTGATCTTGAATTAAAAAGGCTGGAAATATAGGACAATTATTGAGTGCTTTTTGTCTGAAAGATACGATTATTCTTTATTTCTTTTCTGATTGGACCAGAAGGACCAGTGTTTGACAAATCCACTTGATGTGGTCGCCCGTTTTAACTCGTTTTCAGATGATCTATAACACGTATATTTAGGGACCATTAGTAGATGTATTGAAACCAACATGATTAAGTTAGCTCTCAATTTGCAGTTTTATGTCCCCCCTAACAAGTTCATATTAATTACTCCATATCGACAATAATTATGTCTGTACTCTGTGCACCTTTCTTTTTTGTGATGCACAGATCGATACAACTATAAAATTAATTTCCAGTTGTATGCATTTTTATATCATACATGTAATTTTCCTTGTTTTCTTTATGCAATTTTTCGACGGGTAGTCGAGCAGCCCTCCTCGGGGGGTGCCCGTAGAGATGATTTGTTTTGTAGGGAAGCGCTGCACTCAAGATCTCGATGGTCGCTAAGCCCGTGAGAATAGGACTGGCCGAGAGACAGAAAGATTTAGAGTGGTTCGGCTCCTCGATAGGGTAATGAGCCTACGTCCACTATGAGTTTGGTGGGGTGTTTCACTAGTCAGGAAGAGAGTTACGATGAATGGATTACAAGAGCTAGGGCTCTAGAATGTCTGTGTGTTGCGTTGTGGGCGTTTGAACGTTAGCGTGGACATGAACGTGGGGGTCCCGTACTCGAGACCCTCTGGCTATTTATACCCCCGTTAGGTCTAACCTATCGTACAGCACGCTCCGACGGGACGTAGCACGGCTTGATCGGACGCAGTACGCCCTGATGGGACGCGGCGTGCTGCCTACTCCCCAACTGCTCCCCGGTCTGACGTCGCCCGGCAGCCCTATGCATCTGTCACGTCTGAGCCTCCTACCGTTTTGCATCGTGTCGCATTTAATGCGCCATGCTGCTTTCGGCTGGTTCAGACGGGGTTGGTATGACGGGTCTGATGGGCCCTCTGCCTGGCCCAATAGCCAGAAATAGGGTCTGTGGGCTACCCGGGGGATATATCTCCCACAGTAGTCCCCGAGCTCTTCGTTGCTGCAGATCGGACGTCTTGTCGGGGTCGAACGGAAGCGATGACGAGCTGA
>KE373031.1:27266-38927 GCA_000418225.1 Zizania latifolia | reverse complement strand
AGACGAGAGACCCATCGACATTTGTCAGAGGAAAAGAAGGACAAAAGGAACCGCTGGGTCAAAGCCTTTAAGCATGGGTCGCTTCTACTGTTCTTTTGACTGTTATAAATACCCTTTCACATCATCTATTCATCTTTCAAGTGTCATCAAGTTTGAACACTGTGGCGTACCGCCAGCGTTCTCCTGGCCATTGTCAATTGTCATGGCCATGTTTTTGTTGGTCCGCCGTGAAAAAACTGCACTGCTGCAGAGCTGAATTTAACGTCATGACATCAATCGATGCGTGCCTGCCCGTCCTGTTTGTCACCATATTTGACCCTCTTCCGGAGCACTTATATCTAGCTACTTCTTCTCCCAGACAGCCATAGCCATTTTCAACATTGTAATAATCCAACTTATTAGCTTGTTTCTATATATCTGTAGTCGCTAAAAACTCACTAAACATATTCTTAGTTCACTTAAATATTGTTCACTTTAAGAAAAAACTTGTAGAATAAATCTTAACCAATATTGTCGTATGAAGCACTGTATATTGTCCAATTACTGGCTGTTCTAGGAAATGTTTATGGTGCATATATATAGATAATAGAGTTATCATCAAGCTCTGGACCTCCATATTTAGTTTATTAAATCCACTGTGAAATATGTTGTATTTATTTGATATTTTAGATGTTAATACACTTTTCTTTAAATTTGATTTAAGTTCAACAAGTTTTATAAAATCAAACGAATTATAATATTAAATGGATGGAGTAGATCAGAAAGTGTAGGCAGCTGTAGAATATCTACAGGAACAGCTAGAGAAAGAAAGTTTGCTGGTTTGGTAAAACATGAAACTTATGCAGGGTTCAGTAAAACACAAGGAGCACAAGAGCAGCCTTCATGGCAGCGCTGAAGGTCTCCGGCGTGCGCCAAGGCTCAAGTCTAGTTCTAGCTCCTTGTTAACATCTGCCCTAGAAATCAATCCGATCTGCTCCTGGCGAACTGGGAACAGCTCCAGGCAGGCTTCAGGATCCATGTCGGAGTCACCATGGTCCATCGGAACAAATTGAATGGGATGACGACGACGCTCCTGAACATGTTGGTAGCCATTGTCAGTGGTCAGCACTGCATCACTCTTGCCACCGGCACATCGGCTAGTCGCTGCCTCCTCAGACACTGAGAACAAGAGTGCACCTTCGTTTGCCATCTCCTGGATGAGTTGCTGAGATTTTGCAGGGTTTGGCTCATCACACGACATGCATTGTACTTCACATTGTTGATCTTGATCCAAAACCTGATGTTGTCGTACCTCCCCTTCCTCTGAGGCACAGGCCAAGCCATCTTGTTCTTGAATCAGAACAGCTGTGTCAAGATTACATTTCCTGGGCTTGAACACTCCCCACAGGTAGTGTCTCCCCTGGAACACTGAAATATGACAGCATGTGGCCATCAACTGGTAAGCATGAGGTAAAACATTATGATATAGAGTGATCCGACAAGAGTTCATGCAAAGCAACACTGGTTTGCAAGAAAACGATTCCACGCAGGAAGATTGATAAAAACTAATATGCATGCATCGTTTCACTGGACATACCAAACTAGCTGCAATGTGATGTGTACAGTTGCAGGAATCATAAATCGCCAACTGGGCACTTACCATGATAATATTCTGGCAAAAAAATAGAGGGGAATATTAGTAGCTCCACGGCTCCAAGAATAACTTTTAAGACAACATCACTCTCAATTACTTCTTTCACCAATCTATCTGATTCTTCGTTTGACCTGGAGATGCAATGATGGGTTAGACCTTTAGTCTTGGATCAAAGAAAAAGAAGTGAAGAAACATAACTGAAAACACACCTCATACTATGTGGGAAGAAATACAACCCAATATTATCATCAGTAGGTCCTGATGTGTTCCACCTCTTCGGCCATGCTTCCAACCGAGGTAGCTTCAATATTTCAACTACCGGAGGCAACGATCTTGCAATTTCCAACACTCTCTGGCATGCTTTAGTTGATAGATGCGCAGCAAACATAACAGCCACATTGCTCTCTGCCTTAAAGATTCCACTATACGAAATAGAAGGCATTGACATTTTACACAAACAAATAGCTATGATTTTGATAAAGGCAGAGATAGAGGAGAGGAGGAAGCATCTCACATACCTCCAAACAGGCATATCAATGGGCCGTGAGTTAATATAATATTGGCGATTGACGGAATCTGAATCAGAATCAAATGTCGTTCTGGATTGGAGATGGGGGTCCTTAGCATCCACAGGTTGTGAAGCTATCCTTGCAACATCCTTCAGAGCACACTCAGAAATCACAGAGCCTACAATAACCTCCCCTTCTTCATCATACTTTGAATCTATGTATCTTCTCCGTTTCTTTATGGGCCAAGTGCTCTCCACAGGTTGAGGAACCAAACTATCCAGCTGTGGATCATATTCACCATCTTCTAAACATTTCTGCTTGTTTACTGGACTATCATTCTTGAGACTTTGACCATTCTGGACAGTATTAGACAGTTCCACATCTACATCATCATCATAATCATCTGGTAAAATCAGCTTTCTTTGCTTCCTTGGACTGTCCTTGACAAAATTCTGGACAGTATTAGATAGTTCCACATCTACATCATCATCATAATCATCTGGTAAAATCAGTTTTCTTTGCTTCCTTGGACTGTCCTTGACAAAACTCTGGACAGTATTAGACAGTTCCACATCTACATCATCATCATCATCATCTGGTAAAATCAGTTTTCTTTGCTTCCTTGGACTGTCCTTGACAAAACTCTGGACAGTATTAGACAGTTCCACATCTACATCATCATCATAATCATCTGGTAAAATCAGTTTTCTTCGCTTCCTCTTACAAAAGTTTTCAACGGCATCAGAACGTTCCATCTGTGGAGCCTTGGCCTCCTGAACAATTTTCACTTTTGAAGATTCTTTTGATAAAGAGCTTGTAGAAGCCTCGTCTAGAAGCATTGATCGTTCACTTTGATTTTCCCCTGTAAAGACTACTCCCACACAACTGCCTTTGGAATTTCCAATTTTAATGTTCCCAGATGGCATACAATTGCTCTCCTTTATTAGCCCATCTGCATTTGCTGAGGATGGCATGTTTCGGGCCACAGAGTCTTCGTGCAGAGTGGAAGGCTGAGGTACACTGGCAGCCATACTTATCTGCTGTAAATCATTGTTTGCCCCATCGTGCAACTGAAATTTGTCCTTGTTTCTTTCCAACATCAAGTCATTGCCACTACCATCTGTTGCAGGCTTGTAATGGTTGCTACCCAGCGCTGACACAGCCAGGCCATTTTCTGATTGTGTCCCAACCATTGTTTTATCATCTTGAAACACCTCCAAAGATCTTTCTTTAGTAACTTCGCCATGCGTTGGATGGCATTCACAACATGACCAATCTATCCATGGCCCTTCATAAACAATTGTGTCCATACAGTATCTACAAAATGAAGAATCACACTGATAAAAGGGAAAAGGCATTATTAAAACACAAAATAACAATTAAATAAGTAATGCCAATACTTATACCAAACAATATCACAACAAATGCAGTTGATAATATTTTTATTAAGAAAAAACAAACTAATTGTTGAATATACCCTATGCCAAAAATAACATGAGTTGAAGTTCATTCAAAACAAAGTCAGATTTCGACCGGAGATGTGGCTATTATAACTTCAATAGAATAAAAGTAAAATTTTACATAAACTTAAAACCAGATGAGGCAGGCAAATCTCATTATTTCCCTAATATTGCATCAATTCAAGTAATACTTTCAGTGACAGTATAGAAAATGTAGCACCATAAATCTGAAATCATTTCACAAACCAACAGAAATAGGGCCGAGTTGCAAGGTCTATAGAACACTGTCTTAAAAAAAGATAGATGATTCATAAAGTCACAATACCTATTAACCATTCTTCCATAGGATACGTGAGGTTAAGACAACAACAATTAATCCTTTCAATCTCAAGCAAGTTAGGGTAAGCTAAAGGTTAAACACAACAAGAGCCATTAATTAAGATTCAGATACATAAATAGCTTCTCTCTATGCACTCTTATTCAAGGACAAATCTTTAAAAATATTCTATCATTTCAAGTCTCTTGTTATTGTCTCATCCCAAGTCAATTCTAGTACTTCCCTGCCTCTTATCACACTATTGTGTTGCCTTAGGATTTCACTATGCACCGATGTCTCTAAAGTTCTCCATTAAACATATCCAAACTATCTCAACTGGTGTTGGACATGTTTTTTTTTCAATTGGTGTGCTACCCCTAGCCTATCACGTATATCATCATTCTAGACTTGATCCATAATTATGTGCCCACAAATCCAACAAAACATATGCATTTCTACAATACTAAACTGTTGAGCATACCATCTTTTTGTAAGCCAACATTCTACACCATACCACATTACAGGTCTAATCGTCGTTCTATAAAACTTGACTTTTAGCTTTTGTAGTACCCTCTTGTCACAGAGAATGTCAAATGCATATTGCCACTTCATCCACCCGGTTTTGATTATATAGCTAACATCTTCATCAATATCACCATATCTTCGAAGCATCAATCCCACATATTAAAAGGTATCATTCTTGGGCACTAGATCTTCTAAACTAACATCTCCATCCTCATGTGTAGTAGTGCCAAAGTCGTATCTCATATATTCAGTTTTAGTCCTATTGATTCTAAAACCTTTGGACTCTAGAGTCTGCCTCTACAACTCCAGTTTCTGATTTACTCTCGTCCGACTTTCATTAACTAGCATTACATCGTCAGCGAAAAGCATACACCAACGGATATCGCCTAGTGTCCCTTGTGACCTCATCCACCACTAAGGCAAATGGGTAAGGGCTCAACATTGTCCCTTGATGTAGTCCTATTTTAATCGGAAAGTCATTTGTGCCATCAGCACTTGTTTGAACACTAGTCACAACATTGTTATACATATCCTTAATGAGGGCAGCATACTTTGTTGGGACTTTATGTTTATCCAATGCCCACCGCATAACATTCCTTAGTATTTTACCATAAGCCTTCTCCAAGTCAATGAAAACCATGTATAGATCCTTCTTCCGCTCCCTATACAACTCCATAACTTGTCTTATTAGGAAATTTGCTTCTACGGTTGACCTTTCGAGCATAAAACTAAACTGGTTAATAGAGACTCGTGTCATTCCTCTCAAACGATGCTATATAACTCTCTCATAGCTTCATAGTAAACTCATCAACTTAATTCCTCAATAATTAGTGCAACTTTGAATATCTCCCTTATTCTTGTAGATTGGTACCAATATACTTCTCCACTCTTCAAGCATCTTGTTCAACCAAAAAATACTATCGAGACATCTCCACACCTCTATTGGGATACCATCAGGGCCCATCACCTTACCCCTCTTTTTCCAACATCTCTCTGACCTCAAATTCTTGGATCCTCCGCACAAAGCGCCTATTGGTGTCATCAAAAGAGTCGTCCGACTAAAAGGTTGTATTCTCATTCTTACTATTGAACAACTTGTTAAAATACTCTTGCCATCTATGTTTGATCTCATCCTCCTTCGCCAAGAGTTGCTCCCTCTCATCCTTAATGCACTTAACTTAGTTGAAGTCTCTCGTCTTCCTCTCACGAACCCTAGCCATCCTATAGATGTCCTCTCCTTTCATACTCAGTCATTGGTAAAGGTCCTCATTAAGCTTGGTCATGTGCCTCACTCACAGATCGATTTGCGGTCTTCTTTGGCACCTTGTACTTCTCTATGTTGTATGCACTCCTGCCATGGTACAAGCACCTATAGTATTGTTTCTTCTCCTTAATAGCCCTTTGATTGTTCTCATTCCACCACCAAGTATCTTTAGATTTACATCTGCTCCCTTTGGTCACTCCAAACACCTCTAAAGCCACATTTCAAATGCAGGTTTCCATCTTCTCCCACATGTTGTTTGTTTTATCTTCTTCCTTCCAAGAACCCTCTTCAATAACCCTTTCCTTGAAGACCTCTGACATCTCTCCTTTCAGTTTTCACCACTTTCTTATTGCAATCATGGCTTGTATATATCCCTATGGACATGAACCTAATAGCGAAAATTGGCCACCACAAGCTTATGTTGAGAAAAACAACACTCTCTAAGTATCACCTTACAATTCAAGCATGCTCATTTATCCTCTCTTCTTGTTAGGACAGTCGATTTGGCCACTACTAAAGGTCACTAAATGGGACTCTCTTTCTAAAGCAAGTGCTGGCTATCATCAGGTCAAAAGCTAAAGCAAAGTCCAAAACTTTCTCTCCCTCCTGATTCCTATTACCATACCTAAAACCTCTGTTGCCTCGAAACCTACCCTTGTTGTATCTACATGACCATTGAGATCGCTTATGAAAAGCTTGTCACTAATAGGTACAACCCTAGCCATGTCATCTAAGTCGTCCCAGAACTACCTCTTAGCACTCTCATTGTGGCCTACTTGGGGCATACACACTAATTACGTTCAAGACCATATTACTAATTACAAGCCTGACTAAGATCATATCTCCTTGCATTTTCACATCCACCACACCATTCTTGAGGCTCTTATCAATCAATATTCCTACTCTATTTCTATCTACAGTTGTCCTTGTGTACCAAAGCTTGAAGCTGGTATTGCCCACCTCCTTCGCCTTTTGACCCTTTCATTTAGTCTCTTGAACACACAAGATATTTACACGCCTCTTAATTGTTGTATCAACTCTCTTGACTTGCCTGTAAGGACCCTACATTCCAACTAACTAAACGGATCCTAGTCGGTTAAGACACATAAAAAATTACACTTTGAAAAATAAATGATGGGCCATCATATAACCTAACTTATAGTTGAAGGTGTTAATAAAGGAAACTGTAAAAGATCCACCTGTATTTTTGAAACTACACATTCCCACATAGCTTTGAACATTTGCAGTTAAAGATTTATTCAAAAGTTAGGTGCATAATATGCCTCATTTAAAAGTGAGATAAGTAGATAACTATAGGTTATGTGTAGTAAGTTTCATCATGTGAGAGGCCCATGTCCATACATAGTTGGTTAGATTATCAATAAAGTATCATTATGAATAAAGCAAATTCAAACATTCTCTACAAAGTTCAAACATACAAAATAACATTCAACATAATAATCGTTTCACATTCAGAAGCAAACTAAACCTAGTGTAAAAATTTGAAATTTTTTGAAAGGCAAAAAACAACCTGGTGTTATCATCAGGTTTACTTTGAAACAATGTTTTAAAAGGCGCTGCTAGGCGGCACCTAGGCGGAAGAAAGTCATTGGTCAATAGCCCGACGCCGCGATTTGGGGCTAGTGGCGGGCTCGGTGGCCACAGTGCCTAGGTGGTCAATCGTGGCACCTGAGCGGTTGACCATGGCACCTAGGCGGCTAGGCATCAAGGCTGCTAGGTGGCCTAGGAATGTGTATAAGGTTGAGCGGGAGTGCAGGAGAATAGGGAGAGAGCGAGAGGAGAGGCAAAGAAAGGGAGCCGAAGCAGTGTGGCGGTGCGAGATCCGCCGATGAGGGGGCGCGCGACCTAGATCCACCGCCGGGGGTTGCACGCCGCTGAGATCTGTCGCTGGTGGGCACGCGTGATCGGGATCCACCACCGGTGGGCATGTGTGACTGGGATCCACCGCTGGTATGCGCACACGACCGAGCTCACCACTGCCCTCTTGCCCGCACAGCTTTGGCCAATCCACTTCAGTAGGGAGTACTAGCAATAAGTACTGCGTACTTGCCAGCCAAGCAATAAGGATCACATTGTAGATAAGACACATAGATACAAAACCTAGGCATCAGCTAGGCGCCTCTAGGCACTAGGCGCTAGGGTACCGCTTGACAAGCGCCTAGCGCCTTCTTGAACACTGCTTTGAAAACCTACCATTCTCATTGAATTGAGTCATCCTTGCAAAAACTATCAATTAAGCATTCTGCTACATTCTATTTTTAGTTTGATAACATACCGGTGCACAACAGCTTCATTGCAATTTTCACAAGATAATAGAAGATGTTCATAACCAAGTTCTCCACAAACTTCACATACCGTAATCTGCACAATGCAGAAATAAAAGTTGGTAAAACCCATTAGTTAAGTAGGTAATCACAAAGTATTATCATCAGATTGTGGACATCATATATATATGATAAGTTGCCAAATGAGCCTACAAAGCTTTCTTCAATTGTTCAGTATCCTTTCAACCTTGGCGTCACCTTTGGAAATCTTGGGCCTCTGCGAAATGCCGAAATGCAAATTCTTTCTTTGTCTCGCTAGATGCAATAAATGTTGGACTATAGAATGGGTGGCAAGGAGGGGCCTTCCACATCCAAATCTATACCCTTTATGCGATTAGGAAGATGAGACGATTCAACATATCCTCAAAACTTGTGTGTTTGCGTGCCAAGTTTTGTGTTGGGGCCTTGGGGGAACAAAACCTGGGAATACACGACTTAATGTATTGGTCACCTTGTATTCCCATATGGCTTATCCGTAAGGCAGTTATATGTAGATTTGGTAAGGGATAGAATCCTATAAATTACTAAATCTCCTGCGATAGATAAGTTATCTACTAGTTTATAGGGATACCTTAACCAACTCAGCTCATGTAACCCTTACTCTCGCATATATAAAGTGAAGTCAGAGAGCCTCCAGAGGCAACCAAATATAAGATCAAAATACATCAACACACGTCCTCGACACATCGATCACAACCTTAGTGTTTAGACAAGCCATCAAGCTCTTGTAATCTGATCTTCTAGCCCAAGACAAATACATCTCGCGGGGTAAGGGTCCAAAGACCAGGGGATAGGGTACTCGTCCTCTAGTAGCTCTAGCAAGGCTTCTCCCTATCAAGCTAATAGAGGCTTGGAACTAACTTTAGATATTCATTGATGTCTTGATAATATAATATGTGAAATCCCTTTATATATAGGGAGGACTAACTTGACATACAAGTAACTAATCCCTACTATTATCGAAACCAATCTAATCTTTATCTCTAGTTCCTAACTAAAACCAATGCCTTCCTAACTAATAGAAGTAATACCAAAATAACTATATCTTTATCCTAATAACCTAGCATATTATTTAGACAACGCAAATTATTATTGTAGAAAGTAAAATCTTCCCTAATAGCATTGTTAGGGTACCTATGCATAGCAAATAGGGTGTAAGGTATTACTCTCTCTAGAGAGGACTGAACTTGTATAATCTATTATTCGACAGTTGGCATACCAGGTAAGGGGCTTCACTAATTTACTAACATACAAGTTGAGATGGCTTCCTCGACAACTGACATCATCTTCTATAAGAACTTCGTCGATCATCTCACCACATCACTCGCCACGCTTCCACGATCATCATTCGATTCGGCAACCTCAAGTTCATGACCGACAACGTCAGGGGCTTGACCTCGACTCCTCTAACTCGTGCCGAATTGGACTCGAATCGTCTGGTTGGGGTCCTATCTCGAATCCGGTATGACTCAAAGTCCGACTGCAACTCCAATACTAGGCCCAACTATGACTCCTACCTCGAGTCCAACTATAGCTGCGCCCAACCACGAGATATCCTCGTCCTCAGCAAGAGCGAAAGGATTCAGCTCTAGGAGGAAGTGGTCCGTTAACAATGTGAGGCCCATGAGGAGCTTCAACACCATTGAGCTCCTGAGGAAACCAGCAAAGGATCCGACCAAGTCCCTCCGATGAGCCAAAAGCTTTTCAGAGAGAACATCTACCTCACAATACAGGCGAACGTCTATGGTAGGTAATCACTAATTGGTGATTCAATAGTGAATGTATTACAAATATGCAGCCATTAGTAGTTGTAGTTTAGTTCTTTATGTTATCAGATCTAGAAATATGTTTTTGGAACTATGTGTTGCTCCACTTTGATTTTTCATCCACACTACAAAGTTGATTTATTGTCAATTTAATTTTATTGCTCCATTTCTGATTTGTTTCCTTATGGTTTGCAGATGTGAAGACTCGAAATATCTACATAGCTGATAGCATTTACCCTTTTTCTTAACAATTTGTTAAGAGTGTAAAATTTCACTTTTGTTGCAGCTGTATACCATGGATCATGGATGTATGAATATTGTATATGTGAATACATGATATAGTGTGAAATGTAACATGACAACTGTTGTGTGTGAAGCTTATGAATCATGATAAATGTATTAATGGAAATTATTTTAGCATTTTCTAATGGTTTTATAGTTTACACGGATATGTATATCCAATAGCAATTACATTAGTGTCACCAAATCTATTTTATGATGCGTTGCACTTCATTGGACCTAAAACTTTATGTTATAATTGGGCCACATTTTCTCTTTTCTCTATAGAGCCTATTACAAATATGTAATTGCTTTATTTTTCATTATAGGATATTTACAAGATTCATATAAATATACATTTTGGTTTATTTAATGATGTGTAATTTAAATTTACAAAACTTGAAATATATAATATGCAAAACATATAAACATATGTTGCACCAATGCACATCAGATAAATTACAATAGACGGTCTATCTTATAACCCACCTTTTTAGAGCTAAAGTAACGCGCGAAACATTTCACCCTGAATTTCCCCTAACATATTTAGATTAGAACTGAAAATGGTGAAATAAAACACTCCCAAAGAGACTCTAAATTTATAGGCTCTTGTAATCAGCTCTATGATTTAGAGAGATCATTAAGATATTAAAGATTAAAGACTAGAACATAAGAGATGAGATTTAGGGGACGGGACGGTTGGAGAAAGAAATATATAGAGAGAATATTTCAACAACTCCCTGAGATTTAGGAGCTCATTACAGATGTTCAAGGAGGAGAATATCGACCGTCAAAAAACAATATTTTCTAGCAAATTCCCATCACAATGTACTCCGGGGAATTCTCCTCCGTCAAGAACCCCAGGAAAACCCCAAAAGAACACAAGAACGGGAGAGAAGAGATAAAGAAAGATACCATTTTTAAGCACTTGTTGCAACGCCAAAGAATCAGCAGGCTCCGGCGCTGATCTCAGACAGATTCTTGCCCCCGAAAACCTCTCCAAGAAACAGAGTCCGATGCGGCCCTCAAGATCCCAACCGGCCAGAGGCACCAAGAAATCCTCTCGTCCTCCCAGCAGCCTAAACGAAGCTGCAAACAAAACCGGCCTCCCTCTAGGAGGAGAGGTTCTGCATGCACGAAACCTGCTTTTACCCCGGCCTTTCTTGAAAACCGGGGAGGAGAGTGACAGAGAAAAGCGCGACAGGGCCATAGGCGAGTAGGCGAGTTGGTTTTTGGCAGAGCATTGATTCGTCGAATTACGGCCTATGTTGCCTATGTTACATCGTGTCCATCAAAAAGATATAATTTTGAAATAAAGTCGACAACTATTTTTTCTATTTTATATTATAAATTATTTGTTTTAATAATTTTTTAAATTTTAACTAAATTTTAAAAATATATTAGCATCTACATTATGTAATAAATATTTTGCTACTTTATAGTAAATTTATTTAAGCTAATTTAATGTTATATTTATTGCTATATTTTCCTATTAAATTTTTTAATTTATATAAAAGGTAAAATGACTTGCAATATTTAATGAAGGGTAATATTGAGAGTGAAA
>KE373030.1:247180-262831 GCA_000418225.1 Zizania latifolia | reverse complement strand
GGCGGGTAGGCGTGGCGGTAGGAGGCGTACGGTGAGGTTCCCGGTGGGGGAGGCGGGGGAGCGTAGGAGGAGTGGGGCGGCGGCGGATTGTAGTATGACGCGGCCATGCGAAATCGTGAAGCGGGCGGCGGCGGCTGCTCCAGCGTCGGCGTCTGGAGATTGGGGTGGAGATGCTGGCGCGATTTGGAGGGTTCGCTGCCCGCGTGCCCCGACGAAGTTGGGTGGTTTTGAGTTTCTCGGGGCTCGGCTGAGCACGACGGGTTGGGCGCTGGTGTGCAGGGCACAATGATTTATGAGTTTGAGGATGTGTTATGGCCCAGTTTTATGATGTGTTATGGTACGGCAATATTTTTTAAAATGTAAGTTATTTTGTTTTAATTAGATTTATCTATAGATTAATATATATTTTTTATATACGTGTCTAAATTTATTAATTTATAGATGAATCTAAGCAAAGTTAGAATAACTTACATTCTGACACGGAGGAAGTAATATTTATCTCATCTTGTATTTTATTAGAGGTTAGTTAGAATTGATGATGACTCTAGCTTACATATTCAATATGTATCATTTGCGTATCATATATATTTATAAGTTTATGATGACATTTTATATACGTGTATTTAAGAAGTTAGGTTAGACGTATTTAAGAAGTTAGGTTAGGCGAAATTTATGATAACTATGGATACAATACATATGATTTGTGTATCACATGCATTTACGAGTTTACAATGGCATCTTATGCGTATTCATTAGTTGTGTTAGCCGAAATTTGTGATGAAGTAGGTATGATTTATATACGTGTTTTGTGAATTCATGGTGGCATTTTTACATACTTATTTATTGGGTTGTGGTTAGTGGAGATTAGGGTGCATTACTGAACAGGCAAATGATTCATATGGTTAGTTATATGGTTGATTCTAATCGGTACTTAAACTGGTTACAATTTTTTTGTTCGATACATAATTTGTTTTAACTCTAAACTAAGCTGTCAATAAATTGAAGACCTTAGTCCGCTCAAAAATAATCACCGTTATTAAAACAAATGTTTTTTGTCATGAGAATACTGTTAGGCAACGTGAGCAGAGAGACTCTATTTTCTGACAAATATCTTCAGTTTAACCGAATATGCTAATGACCACGAATCACACGGCCGCGTAACATGTTTTTTGCGCACCACGCTAACGAGTCGCACGGCCGCACCACCGTGCACGCGGTTCCAGACTTCCAGCGGCGTCACGGCCGCACCACCTCACGGGAGAGGAGACACAAGAGACAGGAGGCCGCAGTCCACTATCCCTTGCCTGCCATGCCCGCGCCGGCGCAGCGCGACTAGTAGACGCGGCGCGCGGAGCCGTACGAGGGGAGGAGGAGGAGGGGAGCGATGAAGCCGCCGCAGAGCCGAGGAGGGGCTGGGGGAGGGGGAAGCTGTGGTGGGGCGTTGGGCCGGCGCGCCTTCGCGGCCCTGCTCTCGGCGGCAGTCATCGCGCTGGCGCTCGTCTGCCTCTTCTACGGCACCGCCTTCGGCCCCACCCTCCGCTCCGGCCGCCACCCACGTCTCCCTCTCCAGCTCCGGTTCCAGGCCCAAACCCTCCCCGCCGACCTTGCGCTCTCTTCCCTCCCCGTCCGTGAGCTTAGCGCCATTGCTCTGTGCATGCGAGTGATGGTTCGATACTTCGATTCACTAACTGGGTCTCTCTGCGCGTGTGTGCTGGTGGGGGTTCAGGTGTGCGACGCGAGGTACTCGGAGCTGATCCCGTGCTTGGACCGCGGCCTCCACTACCAGCTCCGCCTCAGGCTCAACCTCTCCCTCATGGAGCACTACGAGCGCCACTGCCCGCCCGCGCGCCGCCGCCTCAACTGCCTCATCCCGCCACCCTCCGGCTACAGGGTGAGACGACATACTAATGCTGAATCCGTCATTCCGCCATGTGCCGTGCCGTGCTTTGTTTATTTGCTAATGTTGGTGGAATATTTCAATGCTTAGGTGCCCATCAGATGGCCTAGGAGTCGGAATGAGGTGTGGAAGGCTAACATACCACACACTCACCTTGCCTCTGAGAAGTCCGATCAGCGGTGGATGGTGGTAAACGGTGACAAGATCAATTTTCCAGGTGGAGGCACCCACTTCCACACTGGCGCTGACAAGTATATTGTGCACCTTGCCCAGGTTCAAAATGCTCATACAGTACCTCAATCCACCACAATACCACATTATGTTACTTTTGATTAATTGATTCTGATGAGATCATTGTTTGGTGCGGACATGTGCAGATGCTGAACTTTCCAAATGGTAAGCTCAACAATGGAGGGAACATCAGGACTGTGCTTGATGTTGGCTGCGGGGTTGCCAGCTTCGGTGCCTACCTTCTTCCGCTTGATATAATCACAATGTCGCTTGCTCCCAATGATGTGCACGAGAACCAAATTCAGTTTGCCCTTGAAAGAGGGATCCCATCAACCCTCGGTGTGTTGGGTACAAGGAGGCTGCCATACCCCAGCCGCTCGTTTGAGCTGGCACACTGCTCTCGTTGTCGGATTGACTGGCTGCAGAGGGATGGGATCTTGTTGCTGGAAGTGGATAGAGTTTTGAGGCCTGGGGGGTATTTTGTGTATTCATCGCCAGAGGCTTATGCTATGGATCCCATCAACAGGAATATATGGAGACGGATGAGTGATCTTGCTCGAAGAATGTGTTGGCAGATTGCATCGAAGGAGGATCAGACAGTGATATGGGTCAAGCCATTGACTAATGGATGCTATATGGAGAGAGCGCCAGGAACGCTTCCTCCCATGTGTGACCGCAATGATGACCCAGATGCTGCTTGGAATGTGCCCATGAAAGCATGCCTAACTCCCTACTCAGAAAGTAAGTTCACTTCACTGATTCGCCTCAAGATTACTGAATAGTGAACAGTACAGTATACTATATTGTTTCTTACCTTATTATGGAGTTTTGCTTGATTGCTATATCAAGGTAAAAGTTTGTGCATCTCAAGACACACTTAACTTAAGGGTGGAGATTAACACCGCTAGACATAATTTAGAAGTGTTCTACAGTCAACCTTTTATGCGAACCATACTTTAGAGAATGTTTAGTGCTGAACCTGACAACCCATAGTACCTGGGTTGCTCAGTTGCCCACCAAAGTGTGGTGGTTCATGTTTATCAAGCCATTTCTGGTCTTGACAGATCACCCTGCTTTTTCATGTTCCTGGTCACAGCGGCATCTCCAGTGGTCCAGCCCCTCTAGTTGGCAACACTGGTGTTTGAAGAGAATATGATAGGTTGAATCGTGAATGTTTAATTGGGGCTGTTTTTGTACTTCTCCCTAGAATACCTCAAGCTTGTTGTTTGGAGCTTATAATCTATGGTTAGTGTTGATAAAGTATGCATTAAATTCTTTACCTAGAATCACCCACAACTTCTCCAGTGACCTGTTGTTACATTTACTGAAGTATTAAATCCGGTTGTGTAGATTGAGAACTATTGCTGTATTTTGTTGGGTTCATGTATGTGTATTATCCTGGTGTTGACAGTTTAATCAAGCAAACGTTAGTTACCTGTTTTTTTGTTAGCAAAATTGTCAACTCCAGTTATTGTTTTATCCTTACCTTCTCTGGTGTTAACCAATTCAGTCTTGTATTCTGATCTTGGGCTCTTGGCATGCCATTGCACTTATCCAGGAGTCCACAGGGTTAAAAGTAGCAAACTGCTTCCCTGGCCACAAAGGCTTACAGCACCACCCCCTCGTCTGGAAGAGCTCAGAATCAGTTCAAACAATTTTTCTGAAGACAATGTAAGCTATGCAATGAGATACATATTTTTCCCTTTCTGCAATATGAGTTCACATCCTTTCTAGTAGCTCCTTTAGTATCTGACCTTGTAATATTCCTTGCAGGAGATTTGGCATTCTAGAGTTATTCAGTACTGGAAACTCATGAAATCTGAGATACAAAAGGATTCCTTTAGAAACATTATGGATATGAATGCAAACCTTGGTGGATTTGCAGCATCCCTGATGAAAAAAGACGTCTGGGTGATGAATGTAGTTCCTTTCACGGAATCTGGAAAACTGAAGATCATCTATGATCGCGGTTTAGTAGGGACCATCCATAATTGGTATGATGTGTTTGCAAACCTTTTTCCCTATGTCCTTTAGATTCATTTCGGTCCAGTTGTTTCAGGGTTGAGTTTGCATAGTTAAAGTTGTTATACATTCATTGTTTTGTGGTGAACAAACACAGTTGTTTTAATACCTGGAATACAATCAAATAGTCAAGTATTACAATGTGTTTAGAGGCTGATTGAAGAAGGAAGTCAGTAATTTGATTAGTATTGACAAGTGGAACCAAAATGTCAAGTTGTTCTTTAGTGGTTAGCCATATAATTACCATATCTTTGCTAACAAAGTGTCATTATGTATTTTCTATTCATGTAGGGGATTGCATTTTTTCTAGACATAATTTGCATGTGATTTTATGGAATTCATTGTTAATGCAACCATGAAGGGTGTGCTATTGATCACATTGTTTTAGAAATAACGATAGATCAGTCATCACAATTTAGAACATGTTGATATTAACTCATTATGATTGCGCCTGGAGTTATCTCTGTGAGAAAAATCACTGCATAGCAGTTTTACATGGTGTTCTTGTTATTCTCTAACTTACATGACCAGGATGCATTGTTTACTATAATTATGCAAAAAATTAAACCTGGGTCTATCTCCTATGCGGCCCCAGTGCTCTAGCATTGCTTTAATTTCAGTTTCTACTTTATGTTGTTACTTCCTGTTTCTACTAAAATCCCTTAGATAGTTAATGCCTGATCGCATTTGCATTATCACTCAAAACAATTTCTTGTGACTGATATTCTATTGCCATACCTGATTATACCTACGGCTCTCTGCTACATCGACTGTGGCATAATTTTTTCATTTACTGTTTCTTAATTGAAGGTGCGAGTCATTCTCAACATATCCACGCACCTACGATCTCCTTCACTCCTGGCTCCTTTTTTCTGAGATTGAGAAGCAAGGGTGTAGCGTGGAAGATCTGCTGATTGAGATGGACCGCATCCTTAGGCCGCATGGGTATGCCATTATCAGAGACAAAGTTGCTGTCATAAACTACATCAAGAAGCTTTTACCGGCGCTAAGATGGGATGATTGGTCATCTGAGGCAAAACCCAAAAAAGACGCACCTTCGTCCAGCGATGAAAGAATCCTGATTGTTAGGAAAAAGCTATGGGACAAGACATTGTAGGCCTTGCAGGAAAACACGCGAAGCTTAATTCTTGTTTTAATCTTAGTTAGCCACTGCTAACTGTGATTACCTAATCCTCAACTGTATTATAGATTTATAGTTTTCTAACTTTTCCATTTCCCGCTATCCTTTCTTAGTTTGTTGCCTGAAATGGATTGTTAACAGTACAGTCATTGTGTGCATGAGATGCAAAGCTGAATAGTTCACAATGCATAGGTGATAAGACACATGGGGGACTTATGTTTTGCTCCGCTTATGATCCATTTCTTTTGAAAGATCATTATCAGTTAAAGACTATAAATTTGCAATTGTTTTACAGGTCCGTAGAGTCAATGGCTGGTAGATTCTGATCAACTACATGCACGTTGCAAGACATCAAGAGGTGAAGTTTCTGTGCATTTTATGCCTCTTTTGTTAGAGCTGTGAAGTCAAGAAGATTTACTCTTGCTATGTATTTTCTTGAGCAGATTCACTTTTCCTATCTTTTTTTTCACTGGACCGTCTTGAGCAGATTCGCTTTTCCTATCTTTTTTTTCACTGGACCGGAGAAGAACGGATCAAAGATATATTAGAAAAAGAAAAGGTTAAAACTTTACAAACAACAATGAAAAAAAGAGAAAACATAACCCTAAGAAACTGTATCAACCTACAAGCAGCGCACACTAAGAAAAAAAGAAACTGCATCAACCTACAAATAGCGCACACTAAGAAAAAGGACATCAAAGAGGTAAGAGACCAGCTGCTTTCTATTCCTAAGTTGTTTTTTTGATCCGCTGTAGCAACTCAAAAAAAGTGTTACATACCGCTGAGAAGATACGAGCATTACGTTCATTTCAAATGAGCCAAACTTTTCATGTCTAAAAAATTAAGAATCTAATATTGTTTGGTTTTACTCAAGACAAGGAAGGTGAAGAAAGGAGAGCCACGGTGCCAGTCACCTGGTTCACATTCAGTTACAGAGGTTTGTAGCTAACCTTAATAATGATCTAAAAATCTACTGGTTGGCGATCGAGAAGGACGAACCGAAAATCGGACGCCACCGCCCCCTCCACCACTGCTTCTCCGGTCACCTCCTCGGCTTGCTCCGATGAAGAGCTTGGCTATAGCGCAGCGCGGCCGCGGCGAAGGAAGATGAGTTCATCGGAGAGTCCGGCACCACGTGCGGGGACAGGCCTAAGACAGCTTACTTCTATTATGAGGTTCTGTTTGCCACATCCATTTTTCTAGTTAGGGAACTGGTTGTGTTAATTGTATATATACGACATAATCAGAGTTCAATTTATGTGATCACGCACTCCTTTTTTTACATAAAAAAGCGATTCATAGTCAAACATGATCCAATAGCCAAGGATTTTATTACAATGAATTGCTTAAATAAAAACAGGAAAATCAACATGATCCATGTAAGTTTTACTAGGATTCATTTATCTGAAGATTGCTCCAGATCCATACAAGAAATTGAAGGGTGCTTATACTGCAGAAACAAGCTGCTGCACCTTATTAATACAAGAAATTGAAGGGTGCAATGTTGCAGAAACAAACTGCTGCACCTTATTCATGTCTGCAGCATCACATGTCTGATGCAGAATGTTTTTTTCAGTGGCTCCACATAACAAGCCTGCAAATAGGGCACGTGACGCTTTCCTTGAGATTCATCTGCAAGCATTCGCCATGGAAGACATGGGGCGTGGAGCACCCCGGCCAAGCGGCGAGGCCGGTCTCAAGCTCGTCCAAGCAGATGGGGCACTCATCTCCGGCGACCTCGGCGACCACCCTCCTCCGCTTCAACGGCGGCGCACCGTCCTCCTCCTGCGACACCTCGCCGTCGTCCCTGTTCCTCTTGCATACGACCGGCTCCGGCAGCAGCAGCTCCATGCCGATGTGGTACCCCAGCCACGGCATCTGCATACTGGCCTCCAGCTCGATGCGCATGTATTGCATGCGCTCTGGCGTGTCGTCTCCACGGCGGAGGATGCCCACGTCGACCATCACCTCGACGCGCGTGGCTCGCGGCGGGATGCTCACTGACGCCACCAGGCTTGACCACAGCTCGTTGAGCTCCTTGACGAAGAAGACGGGGTAGATCAGCGGGGCCAGCGACGAGCCGGCCCATGGCAGCGAGGTCGCCGGGTCGCTGGTGGCCGCGACGACGAAATGAAGGCGGTTCAGCTTCGTCCTCCTGCAGACATCCACGCCCTTACGCCCGCTCCATGTCCTCGAGAAGCGGGTGTAGCGGTAGAGCACCACGATTTCTTGCCCGAAGCCCGGGTCCGCCTCGACGACGGCGACCCTCATGAAGCCGGCGGTGGTGGTCCCGACAGAGGCGAACCTCGCCGGTTCAAGGAACTCCCCTTGCGGCACGTATGGCTCGGGGACCAGCGGGATGCCGTTTCTGCTGCTCCCCGCTGCCGGCGCGTCGTTCGTCACCTTCATCGGTTCTTCCTCCTCGTCGCCGCTCTCGTCTTGAAGCCGTTCGCGAAGCTCTTCGTCGTCGTCGTCCTCCTCCTCTTCCTCCCCCTCTCCCACCGCCGCCTCCTTGTAGCCGTTCTTGTCATCAATCTCCTCCTCCTCGTCATCGTCGTCGTCTCCCTCTCCCACCGCCTCCTCCCTGTCGCTGCTCTCGTCGTCAAGCTCCTCCTCGATGACGACGTGACCGCCGAGCTCCCCGTCCATCAGCACCGGCGGCAACGCCATCTCCTCCTCAGTCGACGACAGCGATGGCCCGCCGAGCTCGCAAGCAGCCTTGTCCATCTTGATCTAGCTATCTCTCTCCACAACGGCGGCTGCTCTGTCTGCGATCGGTGGATGGGTACCCCATATATAGCGGCGACTCCGAGTGCGAACACGTTCGGCGCGCGGGAAATCGGATTCGGATGCATGGTCGATCGGGTTCGTTTCAGACTCGGATCGGACGGGTTCGCCTAATCATGGGCCGCTTCGGACTCGGTTGGACTGGGGGCCCATCAAGTCCACGCAGGCCCACCGACCTGCCGATGCGCTGCCTACGTCGACGTATTCGTATACAGATACGTACGCGTCAATGTTTCTCTACTGTACTAGCTAAGGCCGTTACTTGGAAGCTTCCAACTGCAACTGCAACGGCAACTGCTCCAAAATCTGCATCTTTAAACAGTGCATTTTTTTTTCAAATGGTAGAACTCATTAGCTATATAATTTAGAAATAGACTAAGGATGTGTTTAGAGATGTTGAGATACTAAGAATCACCGGTAGAAGCTAATGCTTTTTTATTGTAGATACCGAATTTTACAATTTGAGAAAAAATAGACTATTTGTAGAGGTAAAAATTCTATAAATAGTTGCAATCGTACGTAGTCAGCTTGATTTGCTTGCTCCTGGCGCATGGGCCGGAAAAGTCGCCATTCCACTCGGTCTAACGCAAGAATTTCACGGATTTTTTTCACAGAATTTGAATTGAATCAGCTCATTTGACCTCGCTGATATCCCAAAGAATTTATCCATACTCTGCTATCAGATCCTGTATGCATTCAGCTACTCTACATTCGCTACTGCCACTCAATTGGCAACAGAATTGACAGTTGCTTAACAAAACCATGGTTATTACACCGGTAACCACGATTTTTAAGCTAAGCACCAATCGACACATCCAAAGGTGAATATATTTTGTGAAAAAGATCTTCCTTTCTTTCTCTTCTACTCCGTACTAGCTAGAGCAGTAAAGAATAAAGATCGGAGAGAGCTCGTGAGTGAGAGATGCCTCGATCGCGTCGCCGTGCCGGAGCCTGCACTCGAGTGAGCTTCCAACCTTTTTGCCAGTTCTGACCGTTGGAAGGCGTCCTCTTGCTAACGTCCAGCCGGGGGCATTCTCGGGAATTCACTTCCGTCTCTGCCACTCGTACTTGCTGGACTTCTGGAGCTGCCGTTCATGGAGATGGAGACGTCGACGTTTTTTTTTCTTGTCGGTTGCTCTAAACAAGTTTCCGGCTAGTTTATAATTTAAAAAGCTATAAATTATTCAAATAAGTTATAAAATATCCGTAGAAAAGGTTTATATTTTAAGGATTACTAAATTATTTAAATCTTTACTTTGTATAATATTAAAAAACTATTCAAATAATAGTATTACAAGTAATACAAAACAAAATAAGTTCATAAATAATAAAATATTTTTACTATATTATATAAATAATAATTTCAGATTGTAGAAACTGTTTAAATAAGAGAACGAGTTTATCTGAGCTTTTTTATAATAATTTATTTAGATTATTAAGTTTAAGTTGTTTTATTAATAAGCCAGAGCCGTAGGCCTTAGTGTAAAATATTCTCTCTCTCACACAAGCGTTCTTCATTTCTGTTTCTGTCAAGTGTTCTTCATTTGACAACAGTTTTCAAACAAAATTTTTGGTCAGCAATAAATAAAATCGAATCAGAACAAAACAGTCAGGGACGGCCACAAACTGCACTAAATAAAAGTATTTTTTAATACTTTTGTTGCTAGTACTTGGAGTTCTGAATTGTGATAGCCTGGTACCATAGCTGTAGAAGCAGCGATGCTCTGAACTCGCCCTCTCATCTCCTGTCCCCGACAACAGAAAAGATTAGGCGAGTGAACCCAACAGATTAGATTAGATTAGTTCACAGCTATCCCACTAACAGAAGGTATCAATTGATTCGCTGGAAGCCGATCAAACTTCTGCATCAGCCAAGCTGTTGCTAGAAGAAGAGCGTGACAGGAGGCTTCAGCCATGTTCAGAGAAGAGAAAAGCTAGGTCTGCTCGTCTGTCCCCTGCTTGCTGTCCGTGAGCTTTCATGGCGCGTAGCTTGAATCGATTTGCCAAATGGAAAAACAAAGATGCACATCATGGGTGAACACCTGACATGTTAATCACTAGCGGAACGTGAAAACCACTTGTGCTAATCGATTGGCTGTTTCACGCCGCATGAGGTTAAATGAATAATACTCGGAACCGCTTTGATGAGTGTTGCGTTGCAGGAGCGGTCGATTAGTTTACACGAGAAGAGCTAACCTTAGTTATTAGGCTGAATTAAATACTGCCAAAGTCTAAAACTTGCAGCTTTACTGGTAGAGATTCCACGAGACAGAATGTTTTCTTGCAAAGGTTCAAGTGAAGGAATGTTGATTAAGTTGACTTTCAGAGTTTCGGTTAATTTTCAACTGAAATTGAACTATCTCACGTTAAATGCCTGGAAATTTCGTGTAGATTTCAGCATGAATTTCGAACGTCTGCATGCAAGAAAAAATACGATATTTTTTCCATCGTGTAAAAACCTACGCTACAACGGGAAATTACCCCCAGATTAGGGCTTCAAATTTCGAAAGCAGTTGGTTGCTTTGTGCGGTAAACTCTCTCCTGGTTTGTTAGGATGCTGTCCCCCTCTCGTCGAAATCCTGGCCGCCGCTTTTTGATCGGACGGCTGGAGATCGTCCTAGCCACCCCACGGCTTCGCCTCTTCTGCAGCAGTTCACATCGATTCCGTTCCCGTCCGTTCTGCTGGCTGCTGCCCACCACCACCACCTTCTTCCTCCTATCCTCCTCGTCCTCCGCATGATTTAATCCCATTGGAAGCTTCGCCTGTTGGTTGAAGGACAGGGGAAGCGGAAGGGAAAAACGAAGGGAGAAGAAGGCCGGGAGAGGGAGGAGGAGTTAAGATGTTTGACAGCCTGCTCAACTCCAAGTTCTACAACAAATGGTGAAAGATTGCTTCTTTTTTCTGTTTTGTGTTCTGGGTTCTTCCGTTCTTGGGTTTCTAGGGTAGTAGGTAGGGTTCGAGCTCAATTGGGTTCTTTTTTGCCCAACCCGGTTCTTTCAGATGCTGCTGTTCGGGAGCTTGGTTCTTGAATTACGCGGCTCCAATCCCCGCGTGGTTGGGGAAACTTTTCGCTGGGCGCGTTCTTTGATTGCCGGGTTCTTGCTTAACCTACTTGCAGTAGCATCTGGATGGATATTTGCTTGCATTTGGTTCCGATTGATTGTTAGTATTTTATTTTCTTGAACTGCGTCAATGTGGTTTATGGCTCGAAATTCTTGAGCTTGCGATGAATTTATTGGTTCTATCTTGAAAAATATTTTTGAGTTCATGGAGAAGGCTGACCAATCGTTCGGTTCTTGAACAATGGACGCAGCAAACACGCATTCAAATGCATCCGTATGCGGTTGGTTCCCATACGGCGGAAGAAGCAGGCGATTATTCGGTTCTTGAAGAAGGATATAGCCGACCTGCTCACCAATGGCCTGGATACCCATGCATTTGGACGGGTATGTTTATACTGGTTCTGGTTCTCTCTTGCTCAACGTTGCATTGCATTGTTCTGCTGTTTCTAAGGATTTCGGATTCAATGCGAAATGGAGAATGATGCACTCTTTCACCATTTTTCTACGGGAAAAGCTGTACAATTTTGGCACATGTTTTACTGATTGGTGATCAAATTCTGGTCATCTTGGTAGAGAAAATATGTGGTGATTGAATTGCTGATGTTATTTCATGTTTCTACTTTCCTTTCTGGAATGCAGATGGATGGGCTGATAATTGAGATGAACCATGCTTCTTGCTATGATATGATTGAACAGTTCTGTCAGTACATTGGTAAGCAGCTCAACAGCCTACAGAAACAGAGGTAAACTGTTTTGCCTTACTATTTGTCTATTTCTGTTGTCAATAACTAGCAATCATTGTGATGATGAAGCAGTCTACCCAAAACAAAAATCAAATTTCATTAAATAGAGTCATTAATGGGACCACATTGTTTAATTTGTTAAGTAATTAAGACAACAGAAGAATCATCCAAAAAAGTGTACATTTTTATGGTAGTCTGGATGCATAGTCTTGTTTAGTGTTAGTCAAAGTATCCTTTTCTAAAATAATGAAAAAAAGTTTGGTTCGTGAACTCCAGTTAGTTGTTGTACCCAATTAAACACTACTAATATGTTAGGAGGCAAATAACAAAATGTATTTTCAGTTATCTTGATGTTGGAAGTTGTTAGTTATATCTGTGCTTTTTCCTGAACAGGGATTGCCCCCAGGAAACCAGG
Source organism: Zizania latifolia (assembly GCA_000418225.1). Lineage (NCBI taxonomy): Eukaryota > Viridiplantae > Streptophyta > Magnoliopsida > Poales > Poaceae > Zizania > Zizania latifolia. The sequence continues at coordinate 250,532 of KE373030.1, read as the reverse complement.
GAAGCTGTGTCGACCCTAATTTTTGCTGCTGCTCGGTTTCCAGACTTGCCTGAACTGTGCGACCTTAGGCATACATTCACAGAGAGATATGGGAATTTTCTTGAACCTTTTGTTAGCCTTGAGGTGAGTAACTGTCACTAATGACTAATCTGTTGTCATTGAATTGCTTCGTGGTGCCCTACTTAACATGATTTTATAATCTTATTATTTGCAGTTTGTTCAGAAACTGGACAATAAATTGTTCACCAATGAAGAAAAGTTGCAAGCCATGCAATGTGTCTCTGAAGAATTTTTGGTTGATTTTGATACCAAGGCATTGGAAATCAGGTTATGGGCCGCACCAGAAACTAAACATGTATGTTTACATGAACTTCAATTTACTGCTTGAGCATGTTTTGATATTTTTAGAGCAACATATATGTTTCCTTAACTCGGCATTGTGGGTTGTTTTCCCTCAGGATATGCTTGAAAAGGATTTAAAGAGACACGTAGAACTGGCATTGCCTTTGTCCTCCATCCAGCAGAAGCAGAAGGGGGATGATGATGCTCCATCTGAGAGAAAATCTGAAGCTACTCCTCTTGGCTACAAAAAGAAATTAGAAGTATCCTTAAAACAACAAAAGGATGTTCATCCTGTTTCTGATGGCAATGGCCGGTTACATGAAAACACCCATACACAGCATACGGATAAATGTGACAGTAATGAGCATTTGGAGAAACCACTGCCTGATTTGGAGACGAAAAGAAGGAACACTAAAAAAGAAGTTCTGAAAGCGAACAAAAAAGATTGTCGTCCTTGCAAAAAGGAGCTGATGGAAGCAGTCGAGCTAGATCTCAATGGCCTGCCGAAGAAAGAATTTGGTTCATTGGAAGTTCCTGAAACAGAAAGCAAGAAGACAAATCCACTCAATGTGAAGCCTAAGAAAGACAGTGATGTTGAAAAAGAGAATGAGAGGGGCCTTGGTCACTACCACCACCATTCACGTCCTGATCATAGAAGGGGACATGCAGATTCAGGTTTCAAAGCCCTCGGCCTAGAGAACCAAGAACTTGGTTCAGTGAATCCTTTGAGGGGTAACACTAAAAACAGGGTCCCTCCTTATGCCAATCTGGATGGAGCAACCGGCAAGGATCGTGCTGAAAAAGAAGAGAACAATGGCTTCCTGAATGCTAGACCACCACAGCATTTGGCAGGTGTTGGGAATCCAGTGCAAGATAGACACCGAGTGCCTGAGAGAGCAGCTAACATGCGACCTCCTTATACTAAACCAAAACTCAACATGCAAACATTGAATGATGATCCTGCAGAGCTAGGTGCTATTGATTACAGTGAGCGCGATATCTCTGAACAAACAGATCGCCTGGCTGACAACGATGCCCTTCGACCTGTTTCTGTTAGAAGGAAATATGCTAAGTCACCTGCACCTGTTGCTGTCTATGACGAGGTTCATGTAAATGAAATGGTCTCAGGCCGATCACCCAGCAGTCACAGAAGACACACAAGCAGGCAGAATGCTGCCGATGATGGCTATGCCCGGAAAGGTGGGTATAGACAACCCCATGAATGCAATGGAATGGATGATTTTGCTGGGGAGAACGTCCAGAGAACCCGTCCTAGTGGCAGGTCAAGGCACTCAGCCAGGAAAAATGGAGCTTTGTACACCAATGACCATGGATTCATCCATTGCCATCAAGCAGAAGAGGATGAGGCTGCCATTGATTTTGGTAATCTTTTACCCCGAACTGCAAGTGGCCATCAGAGACACAAAAGCCGGAATACTGATGCTCGCAGTGGAGACGTTGATGAGGAGGAGAGAATGATGGATAAGCTTCTGAGACACTACAGCAAGAAAGGTTTGGATACCGAATTGCATACAGCTCCAACCAAAAAAACTGCTAATGTTAATGGAGCACAAACACAATGTCAGCAAAAGGGTTCTATGAATCCTCCAGGAAGAGCGATCTCACTGCCAGGGGTATCTGTCCGCCACCGCCCGGATGAAGATGTGAAGGTTCCTGCCAGGTCTACCTCACTGCAGCCGGACTGTCCTAGAAGTGTTCATGTGCACCCGAAAATGCCGGACTTTGATGAGCTTGCTGCTCGAGTCAGTGCGCTGAGGAAGGCTTGAGGTGGCGCAAGATTGTCCTGGACCTGTGTAAAGTTCAGAATTAAGCTGTTTGAACAGCTTGTCCCTTCCAAGCCACTACCTTTCTTGATGTGCAGTACCCATATGAGATTGAACAGATTTCTGCATGAGCTCCCCCCCTGTATTTTCAATTTATATGTAGGTTCCTTTTTGTCTAGATAGGACACTGGTTCGAGGAATAACTCAATAACAGGATACAGATGATAGAGATTTCTGTTTGTCATCAAATTCAATTTATAGGGATTTGCTACGTTGCAACATTGAATTCATTGGTTGATGTAGTACTACTTCAGAGAACTGTGATTTCTGTGGAAAGTGTTGTCGATAAAGTTACCGTGATTCTCGTTATCTTTTCCCAAACTTTTCATGATTCTGAAGGATTGCTTCTTAGTTCACATGTCACACGTGCTAGCTACTCTCCAATCTATCTCCATGTATTATTTTTGTTTACGTCTCACAAGAAGTGTCGTTTTGTTTATTCCTCCTGTAAAACCATGCATGCAGAACCAGTAGCTCATGCCGCTGGTAAGTGGCGCCCACAGTGTTGTTCTACAGGACTTGTTTGATTTGAGGAATTTTAGAGTTATTGTATCGATTTGTGTCAAAAATCCTGTAAAATTTATTCGTTTAAAAGTGTCCTAAACCGTATGTTTCTAATTGGCAATCGCCGTGTTCACGTCAAACTATGGACTTGAACAGAAGAGACAAGGGGAAATTAAGAGTAATATTTGATTATTTATACCCTTAAAAAATAACTTTAATTATTTGCTACTTTGGTATATCATCGTAGACTTATATATCTCTATCCTATATATCATTCATGACAAATAATCAAATAACATAATATTTTAGTGATAAATTCTTAAATCTCTCCTAATTAAAATGTTGCATGGTCACCGCTGCTGCAAATGCATGCTCTTTTATCGATCAAAATTAAAGCCACGGAGGAATGTCCCCGAAACAATGGAGTCTCCAAACCGCAATGCAGATTAGATGAATTATGGATGATCAGTTAAGCAATGGTGGATGCTACGCTCTAGCAAGTAGCAAGCAGCCTACTAGCACAGGCACCGCACGACGCCGATGACGAAATGCGCGATGCAGCTGCCCCTCCCGACGAGCATGTCGTCGTCCCTGACGACGAGGCGCTCCAGCCCCCGGTTCCTCGGGAGCGCGCCGGCGCGGTGGAGCACCGTGGCCACCGC
>KE373030.1:221270-233426 GCA_000418225.1 Zizania latifolia | reverse complement strand
ACCTTCTGATCTAATAGCTTTGGAATTATTTTTGCTCAGAATAGCAGATACCTTCTGATCTAATAGCTTTGGAATTATTTTTGCTCAGAATAGCACAACATTTATGATATCTATTTTTTTTCTTCAAAAAATCAAAAATCTTATCAAGTTACATGGAAGAGAAAATTCCCTACATGCCACTGAAAGTATTTTCTCTAAATGGAATTTGTGATAAAATAAAGTTGTAACAGATTCCTGTTGTGCTTATTTTAGTTGTTCAAGCTCTATGGTATTTACACTATCTACAAACAGGATATGAGTACATGACCCATTCTCAGACAAGGCTGACCCTCCATGATTATTATGTATTAACCATGGAAAGTCTGGTTTGTGCTTTGCCTGCTTAGCCATCATTTCAAAAGCTATTTCTGATGTTTGTCGGTTTCATTTTTAGTAACAGAAACAAAAGTATCGTGCTTGATAATCTGGCATGCCCATCCACGCAGGACTACAGGTTTGAAAAAGGAAACCTAGTCCATGTCATGGCCCTCTAACATTAGTGTATTAGTATTTTATTTTTTACATAAGTTCAAACATGTGGGAACAGGCTATTATCGATTTGCAGTGGATAAGATGCAGAAGTTTATTATTTTTGTTGTAAAACTAATAAACTAAGCTTAAGTGCTTAACACAATAGTACCTCGTCAGGATGATGGAGAGATAACTTTATAACATCTGGGTGCCAAGATTCTCCATCCCCCATAGGAATTTGATGAAATGTAGCACCAAATAATGATTCCACCAGCACATTTAAGCCCTTCAGGCACCGGGACAACGGAAAGTAAGATGCAACAACCTGTTAGATACAATAAAATTTTAAAAATGGTATCAGAAAGGGACAGTAATCTGCTGGATGGTCAAAAGCTTTCTGCAAATAAAACAATGAACAAAGATTTCACAGAAAGAAAACAATTAAACATGTAGTAAAGGATGTGAAAGGCACTTCTGAACATTAAGCTTTTCCATTGACGTATATGAAATTATGTAGTAATTGGGTATTAAGTGTTTTCTTTCCCTCATAACAGCTTTAGTCCACAAGTACCAAATTTAGGTCACATTTGGCTTATGCCAACTTATGGTATTCAAAGTAATAAAGTATGTATTTAAACAAAGATTTAGGTTGTGATCTAAAATTCTAAAGAATATTTTATAAAATTAGTTTTAACTGTATTTAAGTTCATCTCCATGGAAATTAGTACATACTGAGACATCCAGGCTATGCACAGATGATCTCATCACTCCAATGAAGTAATCCTCGTCCCAGGGCTCAAGATCAGCACTCTTTTCATTACATATTCTTCTCTTGAAGTCCTGTATGCTCTTAAATTCCTGCATAAGATGGTAGTATCAACAGAGAAAGACTGGTGGCTGGATATTATATAATAATGCACAGATGAAGTTGACTCCCTTGCATACCTCATCAGCTTTATGCCTAACTGTGTCACTGAAATCTATGAGAAATGACATGACGGCATCCGTAGATGAAGCCATGTTAGGACGAATAGCAAAGTCACAGTATGATTTGCAACCCATAGTCTGGAAAAAAAGGGCAAGAACAAGAAAACAGTCTGTAATTTGTCCTTGAATAGCAGTAGGTACTGAAAAATATTCAGCGTCATTTGTCCACAAGTTACTATAATGTGATCAATGCCATGGTATTTCTGAGCATAATTAGGAAACTCAGGTAGTTTTTTATTCTGGTTCATCCAAGTTTCATTAAATTACAGAATTCATGAAACGGCAAGCGGAATAATTTCTGGATTTTTTTATCAACATATAACATGTGATAAAATAACAACTAAATTAGAGTAATAAAAAATAACCTGTATTGGATATCCAAAGCATAAAGAACTGAACAAAATTTATGAGCCACTAAACTACATGATTGAATCCATTGAATGAAGACCTCATATCATTTAAACAATTTATCAGATATTGGTGCATACAAAAATGCATGCTAAACAGGCTATTTTTGTAAACCTAACCATAGTGTAACCCCCATCTTATCATATTATATAACATAACAAGTTGACAGTACAACATTTACTGATGTTTAGCATAACAAAGCAAATTTAAAAATAATGTGACCATAGCCTCTATTTCCTTCAAATAAATGCTCTACAATACATGGAAAGATTACCTTTGCAAGCTCGTCACGTGCATCTATAAGTTTGTCAAGGACAACAATGTTTTCATGAGGTTCAGAGTTTCCGACCATGTATACCTGTCTCCTGACCTTTGGAAATTTTGGGACTGTTAGATTGCTGCTACCATAAGTGTGATGACTGATAACATACAATACATTATAGCTAATGGTTGTGGGTGGAACAAAGGGAACATACTTCCTCATCTGAAACCCATCTCAGTGCTGATGATAGAGTTCCTGAATCTGTAATTATCCTTAGACCATTTTGTCTTGTAGTGCCCATTGGATTGCTCTGTTCCTCAACACCCCTAGGTTTAATACGGTGAATAGGTTTGAAATGATGTTGCATATTTCTTGGAATGCATGAAGTTGGATATATATCCACAAAACCTGGTTTGTTCATAACGTTTTCATTGAACCTGGCACAACATGAACAAGTAAGATAGCTAGAAACAGACCAATTTCTACATTTTAGAAGATCAACTTAACAGGTGCAGCATAATTTACATTTTACAATGCAGAGAATTAATTCAGTTAAAAGAATGGCCAAAGCCACAAGGAAACTATGCAGTTAACCTGTTAAATAAATAAATAAAATTCTTAGGAGGCCCTTATGAAAATAACATGACATTTGAATGATAGCATCTATGAATGCATTTATAAGCCATATGAATATTGTGTGTGCAATGGAGTAAATACACGGAGACCCAACATCATTTTTCTCATTTCCAGCGATAAATGGAAAAAGGGAAGGAGATTTCGTTGAATAAATACATCATTGACCAGACAGATATGCACCTTATCCTCATACTTAATAGTCTGTGCACGTACTCAACCATTTGTATTAGTAATATGCAGATTAGTGGATTACTAAGTATTTAGTAGGTAATTTTGATCCCGCCATCTTCAAGCATTGGAACGAAATAATTATAACAACCAACTAGCAAGCAATAAGACAGTTTGACACACATCTGTATAGGCTCTGCGCAATCAGCACACAAAGCAAACAAGCTAAAAACAATACATTTTCAAAACAGAGGCATAACCCAAAGGTTAGTGTTAACTTCACCATTTATGTCGAACATATATATCTTAGGAACAAGCAATGTCACCAAATAATGAGATCATATGCTGATAGTAAGCTGTAGATATAACTGGAACAACTAATGCAAAACGAAGATGAATAGTTCAAAGAAAAAATCTGTGTTGACAGGCAATCCATTGTCCAATGCATGTAGTACCTACTTTCTACCCAACTGGGATATCTCAAGGTTCAGCTGATTAACATGCTCGAGTTTATCTGCCATGGAAGAACATTACGTTTTTAGCGACTCTCAAAGTGAAAAAGAAAAATACAATATAATAATAAGGCAACCTTTAGGAAGATGAATTCCCCCCTTTTCAAAGTCAACGCGCAAGGTGGTCGCTGCCCTTCGAGCTTCCTCTGTGAGCAGAACACCTTCACTCTCAGCTTTAAGTATTGCATTGTATAAAGTAGTATTGGTATTCAGGTACTGCATAGAGTTACAGAAAAATGAAATGTAATGGTTCTGACTCGGCCAAGTTCTCTCCCTCATTTTTTTCTCAAACCAAATTATTTGGGTTAACGCTATTCATGTCATCAATCTTACCTGCAGATGCTCGTAAATCCTCATTGATGCCTTATCTGCCTCATCCACAAACTCCCTATCAAAATGTGCATATGTAATTGGTCAAAACTGCAAGACATTGTTCCCGAGCATCCAATTCACACAAAAACAACCACCACATGCTCACCTGTCTGGGTGTGTATGCCTGCACAGCTCTGCCGAGTCAATGACCGAGCAAACCTATCCAAATCACAAAGCATAAACGCGTTACTCACCCCATACCAATTCAATTAGTAACTCAAATTTCACTAGTAGAAGAGGAAGTATGCTCTACAGCGTTGGATATCTCATCCATGGAGCGGACAATCTCTGCGGACGGTGGAAGCTGCGCGATGTAGGCCACGAGTTCATCCGACCTGCGCTTTTGAGAAAAACCTCACAAACTTTTAGCAGCCAATGGTTGGTTCCAGACTTCCAGGTGACTAGGCGAGAGAGTATTGCAGGATGGAGTTCACTACTTCCACACTTACCTCTCGATGGCGTCATCTACGAAGCGGCGGAATCCCTTGGCCGTGCGCAGCACATCGAAGCCGTAGAGGCCGGTCTCCGGCTTCGCCGCGACGGTGGAGAAGGCCGCTACCGCGACGCGGCGGATAGAGGCTGCGCGAGAGAGCATTGCGCCTTCAGTCGGCTGATTCGTTTCGACGGAAACACGTAGCTAGCCTTTCTCGATGGCGCCGCCGCCGCCGCTCACCGGAGCATGGTTGCCCTGGAGTGGAGCGAGAGAAGGGGATGGGGTTTAGTGAAAATGAATGTAAAATCCAGTTGTATAGGGGCTCTAATGCGAAATCACCCTTCGCGCGTCTCACCTGGATCAATCACGGCCGCCTATGGTTGATCGAACGGTTAGAACATGTCCAACGTGGATCGCTAAATCTGTAGCAACCCAATTTGTGAAGGATATAAATAGAAATACTTATTATAATAGGGTTATATTGCGAAATATTCCAACCGGGCTTTACTCCCCTCGACGTGGGCCGCACATTCTTGATCGAACGGATCATAACGAGCCAAACTAGGGTCTCGGACTTCTTCGGCGAATAAACGGAAATACAACATAACGAGAGGGTCTTTTATGAAAATGTCCCACCTGGCTTTACCTTCCTCGATCTGAGCCGCGAATGTTCGATCCAACGGATCACAAGGACTCAAGCAGCGGGCAAAATGGAAAAAAGGGCTTAACCCGAGGTTCTCCTGTAAAAACATCCGCGAATCTCGCCGGGTCTTCTGCCCCTCCGCCGTCGCCGGCGCACGGCCCTCGCCGGAGAACCGCCGCTCGCCCCACCTTACCGGCGTCCAGCCATTCCTCCTTGGCCCTTGCTCTAATCTCGCTGGAGCCGCAGCGTCAGCGCAGACGATAGCTGCACATGCCCGCCAGGGTTGGTTGAAAATTGAAATCCGCGTTTTTGATTTAGTTTTTCTAATTAGTTTCTCAGTTATAAAGCTTAAACTAAATAAGTATTAGATGAAACAACTTTTACAAAATAAAAGTTGCTCATTTCTAAATTCCATAATTTTACGGTTTGCATTGTCTAATTTCATAAATTTATTATATTCATTGTTAACTAAGATATAAAATCACGGTTTCATGTTATTAGGTTTTATAGAATTGTTCTACTGCAAATCCACAGTTACACGTATCAGCTTTTTCACGTCTCATAACATGTTTTTTAGAATGTATAGCTCAACCAAAACTTGTGTCACAAATTGTGTTTTCATAATCACATCTGAAAAATGTTGATTAGATGATAACAAGACATCCATTATGCCTTGATCAGCCCAGGTCTAAGTACAACAGAATGAAGAAAACAGCGGGGAAATTCTGACTCCCAGATGTAAGTCTTCTGAATTGCGACATTGATACACAGCAAAACGAATTCTGATGGAAGCACACAATGATACAACCTCCAAGCAAGAACATCGTACAAGCAAATCATCTACTGCGGGACAAATTCTTATGCCAATACACACCACAAAACTAGGAACAAGCTCATCAATCCTGGAAGACCGACTGACATAGCGCGATGGCTGGCGTTTTTGCCACCTGATGGAGAGGCTCCTGCACTCAGTAGAAGATGATTATAAGGTAAAAAAATACAGTGTTTCAGTGATGTTACATCATTACATGCGTAGAGAATTAATGTACTTTCACCATGATAGCAACTTAATCAAACATTTAAGTTCTATTGTTTTACATTGGAGGAAAAAGAATACAAAGCTTAGACCAAAAATGTTTACTATCTGTGAACACCCATACTAATCATAGCAGCTCAGCCTTTTTAAAGAATTTGGCACAGGTACTTCATGGCAATTGTGAGGGTAAAATCCAAAAACATCACCACTGACAAACTGACTGACATCAGTATGAAGTATGAACAACACTCTGTAAGGCAGTCTAACAGACTGTTAACAGCATACAAGATCAATACAAAATGTTCCTGTTAAACATCGCTGGCCTCTTTTAATGATGCTAGTTAGGTGAGTACACTAGTTGTTTGGTTGGTTTGCCGACTTAAAGATGGAACATCTTCAAATAAATACGTGCAGACAAACTAACTCCTACTTGTGCAGCATTTATTATCTGTCTTCACTGGTATGGTTTTTGCGCCATCAACATACAGCATTGATCCGATCTTCAAATGAATGTGGTAAACTGTGGTCCACAGTAATCCTTGGGACCATGTCTAACACATGTCTAGTCATACATATCAATCTATTCATCTATTTATTTGAAGAGAGCTGGGGTCTGAACTTTGGATGCTTCAGTTTCCAATAGGTCCATACCCAAGTTCATCTCAAACACAAAATATTGTGATTTCTTTCTACAGGACTAACTGATATGACTTGATCGATATGTCATTGCAGTTCCAATCGAAATTAATAGTACCAGAAATTATTTGATAAGACAATTATTTCAGTAGTAAGATGTTGCACATAGAACAAGATAAGCAAATATATGGATTAAATAGCGACGCATACTACTCTTCAGAAAGCATATATTACCTGGAGGAGACTTCGTAGGAGAATTCCCTGTAAATTTGAAGTGTAGGACAGTTATCAGCAAATAATAAAATATATGTGTTAAATCTGTCTGAAGAAAAGATTGGATGCTGCAAATATGCAAGAATAATAGGACGGTTGGCTAAAATACAGCAGATTGAGTAGCAAACGGCAAGGCTTCCTGGTGTGACTTGGAAAGTTGCTGTGAGATAAAAGTTACCGGTACAACATGAAAGTGCTTAACAATTCCAGATTAAGTTTCATGGATCCATTTCATCAGGTCAAAGCTAAACTAGGTATTTCTAGTCATCTTGTAAACATTATCCAAATGTGAAATGACTAGAATACTACAGCCAAGACTGGGCTGAGACTAATCATCCATCTAGTATTATACCAAAGGCAACCATTTCATTATAATGAGAGCGAACTGGTAATCTAGGTATAATCTGATGCCTTGCTTCTTTACTCTTCAGATCAAACTAAGAGCCTAAGAGGTTATTACAGGATTAGAGTATAAAACAGGGGAGACAAAAAGGGAATCTGGATGGTGGATGCCTCCAAGTTTCTAGTCGACCCAAACCATGGAGTTTGGTCTTATATTTCACACCTGTATGTTTTTCTTTGTTGCATTTTGATCTGATGGAGACAGAAATGCAAGGCCAACTTCCCTACGCCACTTCAAACCTTTGTAGTTGTGCACACTTGGCCAGCCTTACTTAACTCAATTCTGTGTTGCTTAAACTGATTTATCACAAGATATGACAGTATATATGCCAGTAAGAACAATTTATTATTTATGCAGTATCTCTGTGCAGTGATTTTGATGTGCAACCACCAACCAGGCAACCGTGTAAGAAAGAACAAGGTCAAACTACTTGGGTGAACTAGATACATACTCATATCACGAATTAACAGATCATAATCGATGCACGCACTCGGAAGTCGGAAGCAGGGTTCCATGCTGGTAAATCCTATCAAAACAACATTTTTTCTATGCTGTTAAAAAGGGAAGAGGAGGAGGAGGAGGTTAGCTTACCTGGGCACAAGCTGGTGGTCTCGCTGACGCCGCATCGCTGGGAGAGGCGGAGGGCGTCGTTGATGTTGATGTTGAAGGCCTTGAAGATCTCCGGCGAGGCGTAGATGTCGCAGAGGCACTTGCGCTCGTTCTTCACCGCCTCCTTGAGCGGGTCGCAGCAGGTGTCCGGCGGCGGGCCCGTCCCGTTCATGTACTGCGCGCACGGCACCAGCTTCGACGCGCAGCTCGGCGTGTCCGGCGTCTGCGCCGCCCCGCCCGCCGCCAGCGAGATCACCACTGCCAGCACCACCGCCACCGCCGCTGCCGTTGGCATCCGCGACATCGCCATCTCTCTCTCTCTCTCTCTCTCTCTCCGATTTCTGGTGAGCAGCTGCAGGCCTGCAGCGAGTAAAGGTTGTGCCTTTTTTTTTTTTGTAATAGGTGTGTGCCCAGACTGTGTGGAGCGTTTCCTTTATAGAAAAAGGTGTATTTTTTCAGATCCCGGAACATTCAGCAACGTTACTTTTCATGTGAATCGTTTTACTGCCTTTTAAAAAGTGCATATAATAATATCATAATTTATACTGTTAATTTACGATAATCTTTTATACGGTGCACGCTCCCTCTGTGAATAGTAAAAGTACATGCAACTTAGTAGTTCATCAGGTTTGAATTTTTATAACACAAAGCTAGCTAAAAGACATAACAAAATATTTGACAGTTTTGCACATACAATTCAATACTTTCATAACGCTCATGTATACTACTCCCTCACAGTTTTATATTATAAATCATTTACTTTTTAAGTCAATTTTTTTTAACTTAACTAATTTTAAAGAAAAATATATTAATATCTACACTATCAAATAAATATGCGGTTAAACAATATCAAATAAATACGCTGTTAAGACATATTTTGTGGTAAATTTAGTGAAACTAACTTGATATTATAGCTACTGTTATATTTTTCTATAAAATTAACCAAAATTATCTTATAAAAAGTAAAACAACTTATTATATAATATAAGGATGAGTAACACTTAGGATGCGGTGGTCATGTGCTAAGTTTCAGCTTATATGCAATTTTTCAAAAGTGGAAGTTGTAAATGGCCTTGTGTTAATGACTCATTCCAAAGAAAGCACCTCCTATAGTTGATGGCAACTGCATGGAAAGAGATCGCACGCATTTAGCGGCCTGTCCATTTCACAAGATTAACAGACAAGACCAAGTGTCTAGCACAGAAACAAAAAAATGTTCTCGAATTCTACAATAGCTGGCCCAGGAGGCTGCTCTCAGGCTTCCAGTCAGTTGACTTCTGAGTTCTGACCTAGTTTCTCAACGAACTTTACAAGCCTGGTAGGGAATACGAACAGTACAGAGACGGCATGCATTCCCCGCAACCTCTCAGATCTTGACTTGAACAGTTGAACTTATGCTCCCTGACAGAAAAAAATCAACACGCCGGAGGAATTGTGCCTTTGAACACTTCCAATGTGAGTTTTCAGTGATTCCCCTGTGAACATCTGGACTGATCGTTTGACCAATGTTGCTGAACAACCATGCATGCAGTGAAAGGTGTGAAGATGTTGCTGTGGCTTTCCCAGGAAGTTCGAGTCGAGCCCCCCTGAAATTTTCTCATGGAACTGTGATGATAAGCATGATGATTAGCTCCAAGCAATTTCCCATGGATCAAACCAAATGTGTCACAAGCTTTCAGCCATGGATTTCAACTACTCATGTGCTCTCTATTTCTATAATGATTCCTTCAGCAAGGTGATCTCCATCATAGTTCCCGCCGAAAGATATTTCTGGGTCCATCAAGTACCTGAAAGAAGATTAGGTTAGTCATCCTTCAACGCGTGATGCAAATAGACAGCATCAAGTCATAAAAAAATGTTGCAACTGCTACCAGCTCGCTACATTAAGGTAAACACATTGCTTGTTATTACTTATTACTAGTTGTATTTCAACCTAGTTCATGGGAGTTTTGTGACGGATACGCCTTCAAAACACCAATTCAAGTGTAAGAACTTTCATTTTACACATTCAGTTAACATGATTATTTATCGCTCAACTTGTGCTCTGAAATTTGATCACATCATTGTATGCATTACAATTTAATAAATAAAATAAGATCTCATATAATTATATTTTAGTTTAAAATGTATATATGACAAGCGCAATCCACTAAATTTAGGCTTGTACTAACCATGTTATATCCATATAACCAAATAAAAATTATCTATCTCATCCATCTAACCAAACACCTAATATGAATCATCCCATCCCTAAATCTAGGGATGCCCATATATCATCTATACTTATCCTCGAACCAAACACTTCCTAATATCAGGTAGTCACCTATATTGGATAACACATGGGTTGCAGCCAATAAATGCTCTTGTTGCCTGCTTGATCAGTCTGGTTTGGCCGTCTCATTAATAGATAGCAGTAGGCATTGCTCCAAGGGATAAAGCATGTGGTCCACTACGAAGAGGGCATGCTGATAGGTCAGACATTTTAGTTCAAGAAATGGCACAAGCAAAAACAACCTAATTGTTGTGCTTCTAAATAAAGGTCTTTCTGCTTTTGACCCCCATGTATTATACAATCAAATTATGTTTCAGTTGATTCGTGATTACTATTGCAAACCATTTACACAATCAGAACAAAACGAATAAGCCAAATAATCGAAATTTGGTAACAGAAAAATTGCATGCACTGTATCCGAATGGTCAACAACATAAACAGAACCCCCCTTTGTATTCATATAGTAAACTCGATAAGCACGAGCAACCTTCCTTATCTCATCTGTGATACCAGTTGGCAGTTAGTCCTATTATATCCTGGTGGAATTCTGTTAAACACAAATGTGACAACAGTAGTTGGAAAACAATATAACCGATCATCATGAAAAGATGCTGCAATTTCAGCAAATAGTAACATGCACACACTTTGTTTAGAAAAATGGCAAGCATATATATGCTACTACATGAAGCAAAACTTACTGATAGAAGTGACGAAATGAACCATATTCCAACATGCCAGAAAAATTCTACCAGAAAAGTTTTGAAGAAGGTGTACCCGTCCAGTACATAACTTTAACAGAATCATGCCTTTTATTGCCTGAAAAATGATAACATGCTTACCATTACAAATCCAGAATTGAAATTCATACTGCGTTGAGAGTAACAAAAACGAAAAAAATAGTGATATATTAAAAAAAAGATAAATACTACTCCCTCTGTCCCAAAATATAACTATTTCTACCATTTAAATTTTGTCCCAAATATTACAACTTCTATAATTTTCTCCTCTAAATCTTCCTATTTTACTCCTATCTGGAGTACTAGTTGCATGTAGTACTAATTGCTTGGAGTACTAGTTGAGAGGTAGTTCGGGTTTTTTTCTTTGCATCTTAACAAACATGCCAAAGTCTAGAAATGACTATAATTTAGGATGGAGGGAGTACTATTCACAGCAAACTTGCCTTTTTTTTTGTTTTCTAGAACACTCTTATACTACATCACCCTTTCTTTTTCTCCTTGAAACTTTCATAATGATTTGGTGCCTAAACTGAAAGTTCAGGGCACTACAAATGATGAATGCATAGGATCAGTAGCGGAGCCAAAAATATATCATTCCTAGGGCTGATCCAATTATTCTTAAACTATTCATTCAAAAATTTCAAAAAAAAATCATAGCAATAAGGAACTAGGGGTGGGGCTCAAGCCCCAGCCACCCCATCCCTGTCTCTGCCCCTACATAGGATATACTTCAATAGTGTCTCTATCAGGGTTCACTGTGATGATACGGAAACAATTTCAGATTTTGCACTATAATTAGAGCAAAACTTTTATCCAGTATTCATAGAAAATACTGCCAAAAATTTAATAAACAAAAAAGTAAGCATGTCCCTAGTTGTATTATATTTTATATGTTGTCTCTTCTACAATTTACAATTGCAATATTTATATACTGAATTTTCAGTGTGCGATAACTTATGTTGCAAAAGAGCTAACTAATATGGTTACCAAATAAAAATAGATAAAACAGTAGTATCTGTTAGAGATATATATTGTTTTGTGTAATATCCCCAGAGTATAAGGGGCTTTGTGCATATCCTTCTTTCCTTCTCTTGTATATGTGTTGGCTGGTTGCCCCCAAGGGAATACAAGTTGCTGCTATTCTAATATGGTATTGGAGCTAGGTTTTCCGAAACCCTAGTTTTTCCTTCCGTCGGGTTCTCTGTTCCCGCCGGTCCTCTTCCCGTCGTCCTGTTCATGACGGCTCGACGGCGCTCCTG
>KE373030.1:176481-197029 GCA_000418225.1 Zizania latifolia | reverse complement strand
GGTCGGCCACCCCCACTGGCTGCCTGCCCCCGCCAGATCTAGGGAACACTAGGGTACATTAGCTTCTATTTGACATGGACAACAGGAAATACATGTGATTCTCATGCACAAATATATGCTATTGCAGGTTACCCACCTGCAGACCTTGTTTGAACCATCCTGTACGAGCAAACATCATTGAGTGAAGCATCCAAGAGGTAAGCATCAAGCTGATCGTTTACTTCTGCCCTCCACTTTGATTCATGGTGTAAATTGTTTCATTTTCACTAGCCACCTGTTCTTAGGGTAAAGAAGGTGCCTACAAGCATTTGAAGTTTTCTAGACATCTAAAACAATCATAGCAACTGTCGTTCATAACTAAGAAGTTGTTGGTCGAAGGAAGTTGTGAAAGGTAAGATTTATTTATCCAGTTTGCGTTCATGAATGCCTGATTACCTTGTTCCAAGCTTGTGACGTGCCTTGCGATTATTCTGTTGTGTGATGTTTTAGTGTAAAAATATATATAAAGAAAGCCTCTTGATCTCCCCACTAAGGTCTATGGATAAAACATGGATTGAGAATAATCCTAGGTACACACAAGAACTATTTCTTAACTGCTTAGACTTAATCTAGTTAACATGGAATTTAACATAATGAATCCCATGTAGGCACACCAAGGCATCTATACAAGGTGTGAATGGTTTCATAGCTTATGCATTTAAAAATTCAGCGGTAGGAAACAAGATATTATGCCCTTGCAGAAAGTGTGCTAATTCATTTTGGAGAGAGGCGTGTGATGTACGTGAACACTTGATATGTGATGGGTTTTTAAAGGGGTACACAACATGGAACTTTCATGGAGAAGCTAGTTCATCCAATGTGAATCCTGGGAATAGTGATGGTGCTGTCCTTATTGAAGAGTCCGAAGATGATGAAATATCTTAATTGCTTAGGGACCTAGCTGGTGGTTTAGATGATGGAGGGGATTTTGAAGATGACAGTTCTGATATGCAGCCTAGTGATAACCTACGAGCCCTCCAAAAGTTGGTATAAGCCAATAGCCAAGAGCTGTACCCTACTTGCAAGAAATATAAGAAACTGCATTTCTTGATTAGATTGCTTCACATCAAGCTTCTTGGAGAATGGACTGATAGAAGTTTTGACCTACTACTAGATCTTCTTAATGATGCATTACCAGAGGGTTCAGCACTACCGAGAAACTTCCATAAATCTAAAAAATTGATTAAATCCATAGGTCTTGGGTACATCAATATCCATGCATGTGAAAACGATTGCATTCTCCACTAAAAGGACCATAAGGATTGTAATTCATGTCCAAAGTGTAAGGTATCACGGTGAAAATCAGTTAGGAACAGTCTAGATGGGAAGCATATTTATAGGGTTCCTAAGAAGGTTCTTCGCTACTTTCCAATAAATAAGAGTCTCCAAAGGCTGTTTCTATCATCGAAAACAGCGGCTCTTACAAGATGGCATGATGAGGAGCGAACAAGAGATGATTTTCTTAGGCATCCTGCAGATTCTCCTCTTTGGAAAGACTTTGATGATAAACATCCAGAGTTTGCTAAGGACAACCGCAATATCCGTCTGGCATTTGCCATGGATGGATTTAATCCATATAGGAGCCAGAATGTTAGTTATAGCATTTGGCCCGGTATATGTATACCATTAAATTTTCCACCTTCAATGTGCATGAAGCAATCAAACTTCATTCTTTCTTTTTTGATTCCTAGGAAGCATGCTCCTGGTCATAATATGGATGTGTATTTTCAATCACTTATTGAGGATTTGTTAGATATGTTTGTCAAAGGAGTTAGAACTTATGATCCTTCAAAGGGAGAGCATTTCCAGTTGCGTGCTGCAATACTGTGGACTATTACAGATTTTCCAGGTCTAGGATATGTGTCTGGTTGTGTTACATCTGGTGAAGCAGCATGTCCTGGTTGCCACTCTTATATATGCTCATTTAGACTTGGTAATGGTACCAAGACTTGCTATATGGGTCATCGTATGTTCTTGCATGAAGAGCACCCTTTTAGGTTTGATGAGCAGAAATTTGGTTCAACCGAGCTTAGACAGACACTGACTCCACTTACTGGAGAGGAAATTTTAGAGTGTACTAGAGATCTTATCACAATTTATGGCAAGAATCCATCTGGAAAGAAACCAGCAAGCAAGAGACACAAGGAAGGGGAGCCTCTAGTCATTTTCAAGAGATCTATTTGGTTCAAACTTCCATATTGGAAAGATTTGATGATGCGCCACAACTTTGATGTCATGCACATAGGGAAAAATGTCTATGAGAACTTTGTTAATACATTCCTGGGTACCGATGGGAAATCTAAGGATAATCTTAATTCTCGCTTGGACCTTCAAGCTCTTGGTATTAGAAGTGACCTTCATCCTGTTGAAATTTGAAGACCAATTTTATATACCACCTGCGCCATATTCAATGAGTCCTGATGAGAAGAAATTATTTTGTCAAGTACTAAAAGGGGTCAAGTTCCCTGCTGGTTATGCGTCTGATATTCGACACAACATTCATGTTAATGAGAAAAAGGTGTTTGGGCTAAAGAGTCATGAGTGTCACATTGTTCTACAAGACTTACTACCGCTAGCTGTAAGAAAAATATTGCCAGAGATAGTTAGTGCTGCAGTTGCTCGTGTTAGTCATTTTTTAAGAAGATTTCTGCACCTGTTTTTTAAAAAAGTGACATGGATAATCTAGAGGTTGATATAGCTGAAACATTGAGCCTTCTTGAGGCCATATTCCTTCCGTCTTTCTTTGACATGATGGTACATTTGATGGTCCATCTTCCTGTCCAAGCAAGAATGGTTGGTCCAGTACATTTTCGTAGCATGTGGCCTATTGAGAGGTAATTTCTTTGGCAGATTTGAACTTAAGAAACAAACTAAATACATATTAATTTTACAACATGATGAGGCTATTATATATGTTTAAAGGTTTCTGATGCGACTTAAGGGTACTGTTCGTACAAAAAGCCATCCGGAGGGATCAAGGGATCAATCATGGAGGGTTCTTTGTTTTACGATAGCCTTACACTTTGTGCTCGCTATTTACATGGGTCGACTCAATTTTACCGACAAGTTACAGTTAATGAGGGGCTGCACACAGAAAAATCAAGTACAACTATATTTCATAGCACTGGACGGGGTCTGGCTAGGAAGAGCACAATGACTTTAGACCATAAGACTTGGCTTCAAGCACATAGATATGTCCTATTCAACTATGCGAATATAGAACCTTACTTGGAGTAAGTTTCCTAATTCACTTGACAACACATGTTTACTTTCCCATGGATAGTAAATTTACAAATGCACATTTGCAGCAAGTATACTCATTATCTAACCTCAATTGGAGTTCGAAATCAACGAGATATCAGCTGCATGCAGCTGAATCCTTCCATAAGTGGTTTAGGTCACATGTAAGTAGGAAAAGAACTTGACACATGTTATTTCCTAGTTCATGTCTACCTTAGTAATTAATCAAAGTATTTTGTTTAACCTCAGGTGGAAGAAATGTGTGAGGAAGCACCAAATGAGATTAAAATTTTAGCTAAGATGTCAATGATGGCTGCACGAAAGTACAATAGCTATAGAATAAATGGATTTGATTTCCACACATATTCCTATGATGTAAGTAGGTCTGTTCAAAATAGTGGGGTTGCTCTAGTTGCAGAGACAACATGCTTTGAAAGTGAAAATAACAATAACTTCCTAATGGGAAAGAAAACTTATTATGGAGTTATAAATGATATTGTTGAACTGAACTATGCACAAGAAGGTAATGTGGTTATTTTCAAGTGTGATTGGGTTGACAACCGTGTGGAAGATAAATGGGTTAAGACTGATCAATTCGGGGTCACCAGTGTGAACTTTAAGCATTTATTTAATACCGGCGAAAAAATTTTAGATGAGCCTTTCATTCTAGCATCACAAGCAGTTCAAGTCTTCTATGTTCCTGATGGAATTGATACTGAGTGGGCTGCTGTTTCTCAATCAAAACCAAGAGACTACTATGACATTGATAATTTAGAGATTGAGCACATTGAAAGTGACAATGGACTAGTTGTGCCATTGCTTGATTTAAATGCCGGTGTGACCGTGGATGTTGTTAATGGGACTGTCCTTGCTGTTAGAACAGATATAGATGGTATAATTGTTGATTGAAAAAAGTCTAGAAACCAATCTAAGAAGTAAGTCTTGTTTGCACTATGTGGCTGCCATGTTTTTGTTATTCTTTAGTTGCAAAATAGTTGCATTTATGTCTGCATAATCAGATTTGGCTAACTTGTTTGTTCCTTCTCAGCAGGAGTAAAAATGTCAAGCGCAAGAGGAAACAATAGGGAAGCCTTTATCAATCCGTATGAGCTGCAGAAAATATAACAATGTGCAAGGAACCAAAAGAAGTTCGATGCATTGAAAATAGCACAATGTGCAAGGGCCATACCGCAGCCAATTCAACCTAGAAAAAGAATAAAGGTCAGCCTAATCTTCCGACGATGAATTATCATGGTACAGTAGTACTTACAGATTTGTAGATTATTAATTCACAATCACATGATATTTTTGCAGAAAACTTAGGGGACAAGGGAAGCAGCAGCTAACAATCATAATTTGCGTCCAAGGCCTGAAAGAACAAGTTCTGAGATTGCAATTGCAAATGAGAGCAGCTAACAATCATAATTTGCGTCCAAGGCCTGAAAGAACAAGTTCTGAGATTGCAATTGCAAATGAGGAAATTGTTGACTGTGAAACAATTGGAGACTTCTTAAGTGACAATGAAGGTGATGATAGTAGCATGTATTGTAACTTACACTACCTGTGATCTTGTAGATAATTATATACTTGTGATCTTCTCAACCTTTCATGCAAATTATATACTTGTGATTTAATAGCTGCTCAACCTAGCATTTATCCATTTCTCATAAGTTCATCATCTACTTCAGGCTGGAAATGAGGTCATCTTATTTGCCATGTCGAGTAATGAAAAAGTGGCTAAGGCAACTGTTGTTTCAGTTAATCCAAACAATAAGCTAGCGGGTTAGGCTCTTGGAATGAAATTTTGTGAAGTTATTGTGAATGTTGTCCTCAGACGTGAAATATTAGTGCCACGCCCTTATGCTGAAATCAAGACTCTAGGCGATGTTGTAAAGATGCCTGTTGCTTGGCCATTTAATCGAGTAATGTCCATTTGATCCTATTCTCTTTTCTTTTTGATATGTGGTGAGTGTATAGATTCTAACTATGATACTTGTGGCAGCTGAAGGTCTGCAGTCAGCAACCAAGATCTTCTCAGGGTGTTTCTGGTTCTTCTCAGATATATTCTCAAGGTGCTGCAGGATCATCTCAGAGACGCTAGGCGGTGCTATAGCTTGTTGGTAGGAAGGGTGCTGGGAGAATATTTGTTGCATGAGGTTGTTGCTAGCGACTTGTTGATAGGAAGCCATTAAATTATCTTATGGTGAACTAGATGCTAATCTGGAATGCTTTTGGACTACAATTTAGTAATTTTAGTTTGTGGACTCGAACTTGATAGTGCTATCTTTTGATCAATGTTGGATCACTTTTGGATGATGGCTTCTGCTCAACAAGAAAAGAATGCTTGCTTGCTGTACAACCTTATAACAATAGCAAGATTTTGTATTTAGCTACTATATATGCTTGTATGTTGGCTTGATGGCAACAAGCTTAAGCTAGTGACATGATTATGTATGTACTCATTTGATATAGATGAATGCGAGTATGATTAATGTGCCCCATTTGTGTATGTCATTCAATATTGTATTGGTTCTGAATGTGGTACAGTTCTAAATACATCTGGATTATTATTTTTTTGCCTATTTAATTGAGCTCGATGGACTGTCAATTGCTAAAAGTTCTTATTGCAATAAACTGTGTGTCGCTAAAAGCTCTAACAGCATGTCCGTTGCTAAAAGTTGGACCATCGAACTGTCTATCGCTAAAGATCATGTCCGTCGCTATATACATACAACGACGATTTCAATAGCAACTGCAGGAGTCCGTTGCTATAACTTTTAGCAACAGACTATCCATCTCTATACACCCCTTTCAACAACTTCAAGTCAGTCGGTGATATTGCATTGCACCGATGGCACATTGTCCTTTTTCCACTAAATAATGGCCGGTGTTCAATTAAGTGGTAGGGATATATAGATCATAGATAGATTCATATATATATTGTATCCCCGCTTTAATTTTGTCCACATGCAATTCAACGTCCATGATAGATCTAGCTAGCAAGATTCATCCATTTAAATTTATGTATATATATACACACAAACGAAGGAGTCGATCAGGTTAATTCTAGAATTAATCTAAGTAATTTCTACAATCCGGACGAAATTAACTACACTACGGTTGGCAGCCATGGCCGTTGGGCCCTGGGTCCTCCCCTGGTTCTGCACAATGCAAATAGCTGTATATATATAATTAATTAGCTAGCTTAATTCTACAATCTAGCAAAGAAAACGGTATCCAAGTATTTGTGTGTGTGTGTATATATACTTTTCTAATTTATTACATATATAGGTCGTTTTCAATTTGTGCATAATAATTAAAAAATCAACTCAAATAACTTTGTTGTTCCTCATTTATTATACTTTAGAAATATAAATTGTTTATTTGTGAGAGGAGATGGCATTTATTTTTATTTCAAAGGTCAAATATAGTAG
Organism: Zizania latifolia; assembly: GCA_000418225.1. Lineage (NCBI taxonomy): Eukaryota > Viridiplantae > Streptophyta > Magnoliopsida > Poales > Poaceae > Zizania > Zizania latifolia. The sequence continues at coordinate 190,316 of KE373030.1, read as the reverse complement.
AAAAGATGAAAACTGTGTAGAAGTTCTAAAACAATATATATTTATGAAAAAATAAGACGACTTATATAAGTCATCAGATGAAATATGCATATAGTTATTTATTTATGTATGTTTGTAGTGGAGTACTAGCAATACAAGGATACGCACTTAGATCTTCGAATATACATACTACGTACAACGAAGTACTAAGTACGCGGGTCCGAACTGAAATATTGGACATATCAGTTAATGGCTGCGTGACTTGAATTTTTTTATAAACTACTTCATGCAGTAATAAGGACCACATTACAGCATCTAGACAAATCCGTTCAATGCCAATGCATTATATATGTTTCTCACATATATTTAATATTTTTTACTTTCATCCTTCCTGCAATTTTTACATACCATATATACCTAATTTCATCTTTCATACAGACAATGAGGCAACACCTTTTTCTAAAAACAAATTAGTATTTAGTATTATATATACACATATACATATACATATATATGTGTGTTTTATATTAAGTTTAACATTTGTATTTCTATTATGTATATCTCTTTATTTTTCGTTAGCTCTGTCCTGTTTTGACACTTAGCGTTTACGTACGTACACAAAGTATCACTATTGAGACGGTGAAATCCCCGTATGGAGCCCATGCTGTATCCTACGTACATGAGTGGTGCCAAACATCGTAGGCCCTTACTTAATTACTTGTCGTCCAAATGGAGATAGCTCATTCTACGTTATTACATATATTAATTGTGGCGCCAAACTGGCTGGCTAGGCTACTACATATATTAGTTAATTAATTAGCTGTCATGTTAAGTTTGATGTTATGGTTCCAGAAACAGGGAACATTTGGGATCACAAAAACAAAACGATGTATGCATAAATACTACTCACATATATATTGGGTGCATGGAGTAGTACGTCTCTCAGTTTGACTAAATTAAACAATATATATACAATTGAGCTATAAGCAAGTGGACTACATGAAACTAACCATCCTAGCTAGCTTGTTTACTGTAAAAAAAATTCATGTGGGAAAATAAACATATCATGTATCCATGCATTAATAAATCCCTTAAAAAACTTTACTTCAATTCCTTAAAAATTTTACCTTCGAGATAAAGTCAATAAATTAGTGATAAGGATAAAAGACAAAAATACATTTTATTAATAAGAAAGTAATATTATAATATGATATATAAGATAGGTAAGTGATATTAAAGAAATATTTTTATTTACGAACCAAAGGTACTGGAAAATAAAGTCTGAGTCAAACTTAAAAAAAGTAGAAATAGTTTTTTTTTTTTGGAATATAGGAGTGTTCATAGAGTTAGCTAGCTGGGTAGACCATGATGCAGGATTAATTAGATGCCTTAACAATTTTGGGAACAGGTTTGGGTTGGTGATCCCATGCCTGCTTGCATGTGGAGTTCTTAATTTGATTTGCGTCTACTTTGGAGTACTTGGGATCATGGGGATCCGGGAGCTCTTCCATGTCGTTGACTCGATTAATAACATTTCTCACTCTCGATCGGGATCGGCACACACACGGCAAGCAGCTCGATCGATCGGGTGAATAATTTCTCTTTCTTTGGAGTTTGGACCGCTCCAAGTTGAATCAGGTTACAAGTCCAACACAAACAAAAAGAATTGTCATGGGAAGATGGGATATGACTAGTGCTGCAGGCAAGTGCAATTTGCAGTTAAAGAACAGTTCAGTCTAGCTTGGGACTGGCAGCTGGTTTGAATAGCTGGACGAAGTTTGTTTCAGTTCATGAATAATGATTATAATAATTTAGATTATTAGTTGAAAGTATAGATAAATAAATAACTTATTGCGCTAATTTATTATAATCTATAATCTAGATTATATTAATTGAATAAGCCGTTGGAACCCACCTTTTTAGCTTATTACTTAAAAATTACTAAAACGGTAATTTCGCTGTAGTGAAAATTACATTGTTAGCTTATATCTAAATCATATCCTCTTTCTATTTGAGCACTTTATTTTAAAAGTATTGTAGATTTTTACTATCCAAGCACAATAATCCTAACTATTAATAATTCACTCTGCTAAATCAGATACGACTTATTTTCCTCTAAATTATTATGAGCCATATTATTATATCGCTAATCCAAATTTGGGAAAGAATGTGGCCTGGCTTCTGCCGAGATCGAAGCCCAGCACCAGCAGATGGAGTTGTATGGATCAGATATTTGTTCAGAGACAAATGTACAAGTCGATCCACTACCATCGATCTGGACAGATTCGTCGTCAGGAAACTCACGCACGCAGGCAGGCAAGCTTAATAACACCACTCAATTCCTGATGCAAATTGCAACCCTGCGAGGCGTGGCCACTTTACAGCGTTCGTGCGTCTGCAGGCAGTGCCAGTGCAGCTGCTGAGTTGAGCTGAATACATGGACTGCCGCGCGTACAGGCGAAGCATGCAGGCAACGGCAGAGTCTGCAACCACGACGGAATTATGGCCTGCGCCGCCGCGGCTTCTCCACCGGATGATTGCGCGGGCGGGCGGCGCGGCGCCGATCACATCGAAACCAGCCAGGGCCTCGATCGTCAACTCTACAGCAGGGTCGATCATTTCGAAGGCCGTGACAAAAAATATGGGTGTTGTTAAACGCAAAGAAATATACTAATTCAGATTCAGATATAATCAAATATATCAATAATTGTTTGGTGATGCTTCACAATAACATCTAGAAAGAGACATATATTTTAGGGCTTTGAGCGGCGAACCCACTAAAAGCTAGGGCCGTTCCAATGTATAGGTGCCTTACTTATAGTCCTAAATATTTTTATTAATTTAGTATTGATGAAAATAATTTGATATATCTGATGACATTAATATTTCGCTAAAAGCCATAATCATTAGTTGACTGAGTTTATAATGACATCGTGACTTGAAATTATAATCTGTCAAAACACAAAAATTACCAGTTTATAGCTCGACACTCTGATTATCGTAGTTTTTTTTTTTGTAAATTTTTACTTAAAATATCTAAAAATTGAGAACTCAATTGGGAACTCCACTGACTTACGCTATGATTGGGAACACGGAACACCTGCGGCAGAAGGGTGTCGAGTCTTGTGATCTCCTCGTGGGTTTCGATTGGTTGGTTGGTTGCCTCCAGCTTGCATCGGCCCGGCACGATTGAGCCTGCCAATGCCATGAGCCCTAGCTACTTGAGCACCTCCAAAGTCCAACCCACAAGCACTGAACCAGGCCAGCAGTTAGCGCCCCTGTTTCAAACGGCAGCAAATTCACGTGAATTTTGTACTAGTTTTCTTATACCATGTTCAAGCTTACAAGCAACCAAACATGATCATATAAGCTCACGCAATACAGGCAGACAATTAAAAGCGCTGGAGTTTCCATTGATCATGACTCACCAACAATTAAAAGAGCTGGAGTTTCCACTAATTATGCACAAGGAATCTGGAGCACTCACACAATATAGACACGGAGAGGAGCTAGCGAAAAATATAGGGATTCACCACTTAACCATAACCATTTTGATAGTCATTTGTAGACTGATTTCTGAGCTAGATGTATATACGGTAGGTTTAAAGGTATACATATAATCAATAAGAAATAAGAAATAATAATTTATTTTTTAGATCCGAGTGCCAAGACAAAAGGGAGACAAAAGGAAGATAAGCTCTAAAAAAGACCAATGACGCGTGACTTGCAAAGAAGCGATCACGCCACTATCATTGATGTTCACAGCACGCTAAAAGGGCCAAAATGGAGCACAAGAAAAAGAAGAAAAGATCATATATTGGGGAGCTAAAGTTACAACATACAGGGGGCCTACACGGAGTATGGCGACTACACATGTACAGATGCAGTAGAATCATCAGATCATACAGTGCTCCATTTGATCTGGACGTGTATCGTGCCGTTTCTCGAGTTGATCAGGTGGTATTTTTCGTTGATCCTTCCGTTGTTGACGACATCCACTAGGTTTATATCCACATGCCCCAGTGATTCCTGGAAGAGTGAGACAGATTTTAGAGGGCACTAGTACGAACTGGAATGTGATGATCAGCAGAGGGGACATGCAAAATTAGCTGCTGCAAGCCTGCAGGAAACAGACATGAGTTGACTGACCTTGGTGCGGAAGGGAAGCCCAAGCCCACGGCGTTTGCTTCTTACTTCAATGTGGATCTTGTCATCCACAGGAACCTCGTCGACCATGAACTGGAACTCCTCGTTCCATCTTGGATCTCTTGTTTTCTTGATTACCTGTAAACAAGTTAAACATTTTATGTTCGGAGTTATTACCTGCATTGAGTCGAACAGAGGTCATGTTGCACGGACAAGTCACAAACACTCCCTCCGTTACATATTATAAGTTGTTTGATTTTTTTAAGTTAAATTTTCTTTAATTTCAACTAATTTTATAGAAAAAATATACCAATAATTACAACATTGAAAAATATACTAACAATTACAACATCAAGTTAGTTTCATTAAATCACCATAAAATATGTATTGATAGTGTATTTATTTGATATTGTAGATGCTAATATATCTTTTAAAACTAGTCAAAGTTAGAAATGCTTAACTTTAAAAAAATCAAACGACTTATAATACAAAACAAAGGGAGTACCAACTTGCTGCAGATTTCACTCAATTGTCGCAGACTAGCAGCCTAGAAGGAGAAGAACATGGCATATTTTTCATGGAGGAAATATAATTAAAACTACCTTTGTTTCCTTCTTTTCTCCCCTAAAAAGAACCACAGCATATGGATTATTGTGACGCTTCCCTTCAACGTCTTCTGCATTTTCTACTGAAACCAAGAGCAACCCACCACAGGTTGGGACGTCCCTTTTTGCACTGACATTGCCTTCACCATCTGACATCACAATGGTCCTGTTATTGTCATCTCTGAAGGGATCAAATGTTAACTCGACAACAAGCTTTCCTCTGTTCTTCTTGTTATGAGGATCATTTGGGTCCATGCTTTTCAGAAGGTCCAGCGTGAACAATTTGCTCTCATGTGGAGTAAGCAACCGGAGGGGAATTACTTGCATACCCAGTTTATCATGCATTTTAACCTGCACAACCAGAAGCAGAAAAATGGTTATTGTTATTGCCCCCTATGCAAAGCAGGAAAAGCATAGAAAAAGGACTGCTCTTCATAATGACAAGAAAACTTTAGAGTTTTCAGATCTAGTACAAGGATTTAAGCAGAAGATAAGTTGCATACAGCAAGCTAAACCTTTTCCCAATCAAACATGCGGAGCTCAAGGATTTGTGTATCAGGATCCTTGACTATAAATCTGAAGTGCTCATTCCACTCAGGATTCAGGTTGCTCATCTTAACAGACGTTTTCTTTGAGAGAAGTCTCTCACCACTCAGCCGGAGCTTGACATAGGGATCAGATTTTCCAAGCAAGTCCATCTTGAGAAGATTCATGGCTCGAATTACCTTTACAAGTAATATTCCAACTGGCTTTTTTGTAGCACCACTGCAAATGTTCCATGCCAATAATGTAAGTAACGCCTAATTAAACTGGAGAATGTCCAAAACAAGCTTGTTCCAGCTATAGAAGCCCTATAACTAGCAATATAATTTCTTTTGTGCTTGAGGAACAATAACGTGTCTTTCTCCCACCATCTGTTTCTTTGATCATGTACAAGTGCATTTTTTATTTAAACAGGCCGAAAGATTGCAATGCTTAACAGTTTGATGCTAACATTTTCTCCAGAGAATCTTATTCCCAAATTATGCTGGCAATATATTTTTCAAAAAGCTCATGTGGAATATTATGGCATAATATAGACGAAATAGAAGATTATCAAGACGGAAGCAGCATAATAATATATAAATTGGTTTGGAAATTTTGGACAAAATCACAATAATTTCCAATCACCTTGTTACATCCAAAATAGGAATTTGTAAATGTTTAGGCCAGTGATACAAGTTTGCAATTTGCTTTGATATTTGTTCCTGTCAGAAAGCAAAAACCAGGAAACTAATAATTAAGTCGTCCACAAAGAACATAGTATATGGTATCAGGTATCCGAGAATGTGGAATAAGGTATTGCAGTAGTAATGAGACAGCGGCCATTAAACTAGCCAGAGTCTAGTCTGGAAGTTCTAATTCAGTGTCTACTCTGGAAATAATATGTTAAACAGAAAAAAGTTACCTGGACAAACCGATGCAAGCCAGGTATTGCCATGACATCTCCACCCAACAATTTGAATCCGAAGTCGATATGCGGCTTTATGTTAAACGATATTTAGTTTTCTTTAGTAAGTAGTTTTTTTATCATTGAAGAAATAGATTAATACCTTCTCCATTAATGAAACACACAAGTTTGCAAAGCAGGGAAAGCTTGGCACAAGAGGCTTCAGAGTCACACGTGGTGTCATCATTATATGTAAATCTAAAAGCTGAAATAACAGTAAGATCATGTCAGAGGGCTAATAGCCTATTCTTTATAATGAGATAAGGGAAAGCTAACCTGGACCGACACTTCAAAAAAATGCACCTTCACTTTCACAATTACATTTGCTATGCTAGCCCACCGAATCACAGGTTCAATTACCAGTTCTTTTTCTTTCATTTCATAAACTTTAATTCCTGCTTATTAAATATCAAATAGTATCAGAATCAATCTGAGCAAGAGTTGACTGATAGTGTAGGGCATACTGGAGAGTGCAGGCTACAGATTTTGAACTGCAGTATCAATCTAGATTGTTTACAATTATTGCTTGAGTTGTATAAGGAAACAAAAACATTTTATTTTTATCTTGTAACGATGATCATGATTTAAGGATACAAGGCCTGCGTAACTGAACAAATTGCATCATTTCAGTAAGTACTCTTAGAGATATCAACAGACCTTGGAATGTAGGTGGAAGAGCCCCAAGTGTTAAGCGCCCAAATTCAATTGATTTTATTCCATATTGTCCAACATGTTGATCAAATGTTGGTATTATTGCACTTCTTATTGTGTTGCAAATTGCCTGATCAATGACGCAATTGAAATTATTTAGGCCGGTCATGATTTTAATTAAATTCTTAGCACACAGATGATGAAGCATGACATTTAGGACATATGAGAGTGAAAAAAAACCTTATCAAGGAAAGGCCACATCTCAAAAATAAACTTGTTAATCCAGTCAACCTGCAAAAAAGGATAAATATCACTTTCATAAATTCAATGTTGTATTTTAGAAAAGGAATATATGTAGCATATCATTTAGGACGTGTAGAAAAATATAAGAATGTGCAAATAAAAACAAAGTGTCCCACACATTCCCATCTATGTGACTCTGTCCTCAAGAGCTCGACTATTTAGCAATTTAAACATATCTATAGGATTTCTTGATCAGATTGCTAAGCTAAAAGGAATGAGATCCTATAATAGACTATGATAATGGAAGCTGTCATCATCAACAGCGTAACTCCATCTAGTTTCATTTGTCGAATTTGGTATTGACACCTGGCATTTCTCCCTGTAAGGCTGTTTAAAAAACTTTGAGAAGGGGATAACCAAAAGATTTCCAAATCAACTGTTGATGTATGGAAAACATAATACCAAAGCAACAAATAACAAGTCATTCAAATCGTAGGGTACCAAATATACCCACCCGTTCATAGTCTGGACTCTTCACCCATAACGGAATATCAGGTATAGTTGCCTGTAATGTCTCAGAATCCAAGTGGCGTAATGGTATAATAACAGGATCCTGCAAAAGTCAAGTATGAATATTAAGATCAAAAATATATACTATTTACTATTTGGTTTGACACTGCAAGCTGTCTGCCCATAAGAAAGTATGCCATTAATGAATCAGAACGAAATGTTGATTCCACCTTGCAGTTGCAGGGGAAAAAACTAATCTCCTATGTGAAATATTGCTAACAGTTGTCTTCTCTATATGATCTAGTATGTGGCCAATCACGCAATTTACTTTGATCCAAAGCTATCAGACATAAAATTTGATATTTTGATAAGATCAAGTGTTAGGAAAAAGCCGGCATATGGACCATATAAATCTAAATCAGTATAAGAAACACACGAATCCCACTGGACTTCAACAGTTTTTAGTACTCCATAATTTAGTTTTTAAAGAACTTGAATATTGTATAGTCCCAGAATTAAGTATGTATACATGGTTATTGGGTATACCTGAGCCCATGGCATGATGCCATGATGGAATCTATTATATAATAAAGGCGATATCAAAAACCAAAATTTATTTGTAACATTTTGAATATTAATGTATTTTAGACCTGGCTTGATATTAGTACATGAGTGAAGTTCAAGAGGATCTAAAATTTCAGGACCTGAAGAGGCAGGCAGCAGGCTGCCAAGTGTATACAGCTCTATTGGTGGCAAAGCAAAATAGCTGGTATCCAACTTGACTTTGGTCACATAATGTCACTGTAAGACTGGTGGCTATGACTTTTCTTTTACTTAAGATAGTGGATTTGATTCTTCCTTTTCTTATGAGTTAAGTAATCCTAATTTCGTCAGTCTCAACAGAAAGGATTCATCAAAGTACACTAGATAGATACATTAAGCAAACGACCAAGTTGGATTTTTGTTCTGTCACACCTAACCATGTCCTTCTGGCTAACCCACCTGTAACTTGTCTCAAATCACCTGCCTCAAATGATTCTAACCACATTTGACAAACTAATATATACTCCGTCCGTTTTATATTATAAGTCGTTTGACTTTTTTACTCAAACTTTTTCAACTTTGACCAAATTTAAAGAAAAACATATTATCATCTACAGTATTAAACAAATACATTATTTAGACATATTTTATAGTGAATTTAATGAAACTAGTCTGATGTTATAATTATTGGTTTTTTTATAAAATTGGTCAAAATCGAAGAAGCTTGACTTTGAAAAAAATCAGACAACTTACAATATATAACGAAAGGAGCACATACTAAGCTAATTAAATATGGCGTTGTGCACTGGGCAATATTCTGTATTCATATGCACCAATGGAAAAGCACATTAAATAAATGCATTTAAGAGCCATCTTGTGTTTTCATACATTTGGCATATTCGTTCAGTACCCCCAGTAGCATCCACTTGTCCCAAATAATCCCAGGAAAACCCCATCGCCGTTCCTCCACCAGAAATCCTCCCGAAACATCCAGTACGCCAATATCACAATCTTATAAAATCCCCTATCTAGCTGGCACACAATGACACAATAATTAATTGTCAAAATGATCTAAGGAAGCATATGTCAGGTCAGGTGGTAGTGTGGCAAGCTGGAATCGGATACGCAAGCAAAGCAGCAAGCGAGCTATTCAAAGCTGGAATTGAAAGTGCGTACTTTGGCCGGTTTAAGAGACGTGCAGACGTGCTTAGTCGTCAGAGCGGAAAAACACAGCAGGGGAGACAAGGACTTTGGAATACCATGCCCAGGTTTCCACGCAGGAGGGGGCGGATTCAGATTAATGGTGTTACCACAAACTTATGAACTAACTATCACAGTTTTTAGTGTAGTATCAATGCTAAATAAGAGAAGAATAGTTACCTATTACCTCACTAACTACCTGTACACCTGTACTACGAGGACCAATCGATAAAATATTGGACGTCAGATGCTGAATGAGCTACTAGTACAGGTAGAAATAAAACGCGTACGAAACAGATTTTTCTCCGACCATTTTAGTTGGTGACCGGATTGCACGGATTAATCACGAACAACTAATCCAAATTAGCCCCCTTTTATTCTTTCGAAAAGGAAAATAAATTTGAAAATTTGAATGCACTGCATACCATCACCACGCGCCGTTACACGGATTGCTCACGAGAAATGCATCCAGCTAATTAACTAAACCGCAGCACGATTAGAACGGGAGATCGATTAATTCGAACTACGATTCCAGCACCGGAACGGAAAGCACGGCAGTCGAGTAGAATAGTAGATAGGAGCTAGGCGGCGATCGATCGACGGACCTGGAGACGGCGAGGAGCGAAGAAGCGGAGGTAGACGAGGTAGGAGGCGACGATGCCGATGGGGAGGCCGAGGACGAAGCCGAGGACGCCGCCGGCGAGCCCCATCCCCGCACCCGCGAACTCAGCGGCCGCGCCCGCGGCAGCAACCGCATGGGAAATCACGAGGCACCAAGGGCGGGCGGGCGGGAGCCTCCCTCCCCAGCTTGCGCTGCTGGTTGCTGCTCCTCCTCGGAGACGTCGAGCGAGTCGAGAACCAGAGAACACGCGCCAAGCTTGTGTGGGTGGTTTATATGGGTCGCGGCCGAGCGCGCGCCGGCGAGGCGAGCGTGGGAAAACCCGCAGAAAAATCGCCGCGTCTCCTGCCTCGGCTCCCACCGTGCAGGCGGCGATCGTTTCACGGCTCGAGATTTGCATCGCGCATGGGCTAGCTTAGGCGGAGGGGAGAAACGAGAAAGGGCCAGCTCGAATCGTTCGTCTCGTCGGCGTGACGGCCCATCTAGGCCCAGGCTGGAGAGGAAAGTAGAAAACGCCTGGCTGCGCTTCCCTCGTCTCGTTCAAAATTCGAATTGGGCGCGGTGGCTTCTCGGAGATGGCAGAGGCGAGAGAGTTGGTAGATTGGTGGTGGCGGGAGGGTGAAGCGGCGGTGAGCAGCCGCGATGGCGCACCGATCAGGCGCCGGCGTTGTTTCCGACCTCGAAGGGGCGGGTAGGTGATGGTGGAGTGGCGGCGAAGGTGGACCGCATCTCGGCGCTGCCGGAGATGGAACGGCTGCGCATCCTGAGCTTCCTCCTGTCCAAGTCTGTCGTCCACATAGGGTCGCTCTCCTCCGAGTGGTGAAATCTCTGCAGTAAGTACTGGTCGCACGTCGTCGTCAACTGCACACTCGACTCCAGCGATTCGTCGCTGCAGTTGCTCAAGCTGGAGAGCAACGCGGCCAGGGACTCCGACTCCTCCGCTTCTCCCTCGCCATTGACTACAGATCGCCGACTTCAATGTCTTCCTCAAATACGCCGCGGACTGCTTAGCCAAGGAGATCCACATCGAGAACAGAAAATCGAGGAAAATCGCACGACTAAGCCCGGCATCCTCATCCCCACGCTCGAGGAAATCCACATCCACTGCTCCGCAGGTCTCGACGACAATGACCTCCGCCGTGTAGTCGCCGCGTGCCCCCGCCTCCGTGTCCTCGACCCGCGCGGCCGCGACATGATCTACGTCATCGACGATTCGACGTCGACCTCACTGCCTCACTGGTGAGCCTCCGCTCCTTGCGCTACACCGGTCGCTTCCTGTCGTCCATTCGCCTTCCATTGCATATGCAGAAACAAGTACAGTGTCGTTATACCTTGATTTCTTTTCCCTCGGTTTTATTTGAACAAAGTAATTGAAGTATTACCTTCATTTTATAGATAAATCTAGGCAGCACCAAAATAACTTATATTCTGAAACGGAGAGGGTAGATGGTATTCCAGTGCCCAATTTCATATGCTGCTATGTCATCTACCAACATTAGCTATACATACGGGTTTCTAGTGAATTATGTTCGTATCAACTTGTGTGGAAAAAAGGGTTATATACTTACATGATAATATGGGATGCAGTATCTGTAGGCACTGAACTAGTTCCTTTTTGTCTTTTGCCACTATGTTAGAAGTGAAATGTGTGTCCTCCAAGTATAGATGAAAAATTTTGTCGAGTTGGTAGCTAACTTTTAAATACCCATGTCAGTTATGACGATTATTTTCTTTCTTCTCAATCTGAAGATAACTTAAGAGCTTACCTAAAATCCTAAATGTTTCTTCTGTGATAGCATAGTTTAATATAGGCAGACTGATGGGGTATGTTGCCACTGTACATCTGATTATTATTTACTGATAACTACAAATTGTGAAATTGTGAAATGTTTCTGCTTGTTGTTGTTGCTGTTCAAATTCTTCTTAATAATCAAATTTAAATTTGTTTTCATTTCAGTCTGTAATCTAATCATCTAACTGTGACGTATGTTCGTTGCTCCCAGAACAGAGGAATGGTTCTCCCTGGCATGCATGCATTCCATATGCGATCGTATCAGGCCCAAACATATGGGCCTTTGTGGGCCTAGCACGGGCCAGTTGATGCCAGCTGGCCTATATGGCGGCCTAACTTCGCGGCTGCTTTCCAATGGGGCAAACCAAACGCAAGTAGTTTACCGGAGAAGGAGAGTGGGATTCGACTATTTTTGCAATTTTACCCCCAACTTTCATGCAATTATCAAGATTTGCCCCTTGTTTCATCCAAATTGATCATTTGCCCATGCTAACATAAAAATAGTCAACAATTACCACTACAAAGCTACAACAGTATTCTCATTTTTTATTAAAAATATATGTGAAATAACCGAGTTATACATCCTTTTTAGAAAAAAGAAAAAAGAAATATGGTTATAGGGGCAATTGTTGGTTATTTCTATATTAGAAGGGGCAAATGATAAATTTCGATGAAAGAAGGCACTATAAAAGATGATGGTTGCATAGAGGGGGGCAAATTGTGAATTTCCCCTTAGCAAATGGCCAGAGGAGCGGAGGGAGGAAATGGAGGACGCGCGGCGGAGGCGCTCGAATCCGACCGTGGCTCCGGTGTGAAGAGGCGGCGGACGGACGGAGAAGACGGGGAAGGCGAGCCGGAAGAGGAGGACAACAAGGAGGACCTCATCTCGCTGCTTCCGGACGACATGCTTCGGGAAATCGTCAGCCGCCTCCCGTTAAGGTATGGCATCCGCACGCAGGTGGTCTGCAAGGAGTGGCGCAACTACTGGAAGGAGCGGCGGCAGAAGATGTCCCGCGAGTACGAGATCCTCCCCCGCGTCCATCCTTCCGCCACCGCCCTTGTCGAGGAGATGGAGGACCTAGCGAGGCAGCGCCGCCTCATCGAGTACCTCTCTGTCGTCATCCACACCACTACCGTGCACATTGATCACTTCAGGGTCATCCTCAATTGTACCGCCGCCTGCGCCGTCGAGAACCTCCACATCGACCTGAGCAACAGGGGCCCTACTAGGCCTCTGAGATTGCACATCCCGCTTTTGAGCCGCAACCTCGCGCGCCTCTCGCTCTGCGCCACCACCATGTCCAACCTATACTTCAAGGACGCCCGGCCCTTCCCTGAGCTCGCGGCAATCTACCTCCACTCCGTCGCCGTCGACACCAAAGTTTTCGATAGAATACTCGCGCTCTGCCCCAGCCTCCGCGTTCTGGACCTTCGCAAGTGCTCTTGGCTCGACGCCATCGCCATCACGTCGAAGGGGCCGAACTTGACTAGTCTCACCATCGCGGATTGCGATGGTGTCACCAGGGTGGACGTCCTACCGGTATCTAGCCTCCGCTCCATCCGCTACAGTGGACGCTTCCTCCCGTCCTTCAAACTGTCATCTGCCTCTTGCACCAACCTTTACCTCTCCTACCAGTACAGTGGCCTGATACTTCCCAAGCTATTCGATAAATGGCTCGAAAACACCGTATGGTATTTATACAATGAAACCATCGCAATCAACATCACCAACTTCACCATTTGCAGCAATGCCCTCCGGGTATGCTTTTTTCTGTTGGATATAATTGTTTCTGTTTTGCTTTGCCTTGATATCATTTAGTGGACTCATGGATAGTCTGTTTATGTATATTTCCATTTAGACTATAAATTTCAGCAATGATCACCGAGAAAGTTCCAGGATTCATAAGTCTGTCAACCTTCCGCGTTTGACAGAGCTACAGTTGCTCATGTTTGACATGAAGGTCGAGAACCTTGCTAGCATCTATCTTTTCCTCAAGATTTTCCACTGCCCAAATCTGTCCAGGCTCTTTGTGCAGGTTGTTAATACCCCATAATCCT